>VDFB02118625.1:0-42732 GCA_007258455.2 Sequoia sempervirens
GTGCTTAAAAATGAGACAAAACTACAAGGAAACCTAATTTTAAAAGTAATTTGATCAACCACTAACTGCACACAATAAAACATGAAATGAGAAGGAAAATGTTCAATGTCATTGATTCAAAGTACTCACTGGTATACAAGTCTATCTCCGAGTTACAATACTGCTCCTGCTGAAAAGATAACTCCAAGATCAAGCTATCACTCTGCTGGAAAGAAAAAACTAACTTCAACAACAAAGTCTGAAGTTACTTAAGCAAAAATCAAACAACTCCCTCACACAAGTCCATCTAGAATGCTCTGGTCCGATGTAGTAGAAAAGGCCAAAAAGAACCTTCTAAAATCACTCCAATCTATCTTCCACATAAAGCAAGGTCAAGCCAAGACCATAGTCATACTAAAAATGTGACAAAACTGCCTCCAAATAGCCTATTCCCTCCAAAGATAGTCAAAAACAACCTCCCACACCTTTCTCATGTCTATCAGTCATCATTGTGTCCCCAAGAGCTTTGACCCACACTTTTAGTGTTTTTACAAAAGCACAAGACTCTATTTTGCATTTAAAATAATAATTTGATTAAGTGATTCATAATAACATCACTTAATCAAACTATTTTACATTTCAAAAACAAAGGCAACATAAGAAGCCCCACCACCTCTTTGGATTACATCAACATTTGCATTATAAATAACAATAATTAAAGTGATTTGCAAATCACTTAAATAATGTTTTACAATTGATAAAAATGAAAAATAAATGATACACTCCAAATGCTTGTAAAAGCATTCAAGCAAACTTAAACTCCTCCAAGGCATTGATAAAAATTTAACTCACCCTAATTTTTGCATTTTAGAAGTCATATTGACAAAAGTGATTTATAATTATCATTTGGTCAACATTTCATATTTTCAAATATATGCAAAAAGAAAAAGGTTAATTATGGCTCGACCTATGTCAGAAGGTGAGAAAGCAAGCTCTTAAGTCTTGGAAGACTTAGCATATTTCAAAGAGACAAAAGATTCACTAAGGCACATTGTCTTCAAATGTAATACAAGGTAAAAATGCTTAAGTTTGAAAATGCAACACAAGGAAAAATTGCCTAAGGCATAAAACTTTATCTCCTAGCCCACGTAGCATATTAATTTGTGATTTGCAATTTTTTAAAACACAAGGTAAAAATACCTTGGTAGGCCTCCATAGGGTTTCCAACCCTAACACAAAACCATGGGAAAAAAGAAAAAATCCATTCACTTTGCTCGAACCTTCTGGAGCTCCACTCTGGCTGCCATGGGGTTTCTGGTGTAGCATTGTAGAGGGTTTCCTTGGCCAATTCTTGACAAATTTTGTGTGATTTCCACTTGAAACAGAGAGGTAAGTGCTTTTCTCAAACCAAAACTAGCTTTCTCTCCATTCTTTTGGCTATTTCATGCATTAAGGCCACGACCATGAGTATTTTCTAATGTAATTTGTTACTTTATTTTTCTTTGTGGTTATTCTATCTGCTTTCAGCCGCCATTGATGTGATTTCTTGAAGCTTCAAAGGTGAAAGAAATTTGCATTCTAATAAAAAATGAACAATTTTAGCTCAGGTAAGCTTCGATCATATTCATTCCTTGATTCTCTTCTTTTATTTTAGTGAATAAAAGCTCAAACACGAGCTGTTCTCTATGCAAAAGAATGATGCAAAAGTCTAGATTTCCTTTGTATTTCTTTATGCATTTTGCTTGTGAGCCCGACCTTTGGTTTTCATTGACATTTCTAAATGTAGAACTTGCATCTTTTTAGAAAAGACACCTTCTATAGGTATTAATGGAAGAAAACCCTATTTATAATCTCTGCATTTGAATTTAATTCAAAACCCCAAGTGGGTTTGTCATTTTGTGAAGAAATTTCCTCTTTTAGGCTGCGACCATGAAAGAACAACTGGTTCTTTGACGTTTCTTTAGTGAGCTCTAATGGAGGAAAACCCTTCTTCATTCTATGTATTTTGCATTTAAATGCAGAAACCCCAAGTGGGTTCTTTGAAAACTAACTCTTCAGGCTGCAACCTATAGAAATGAAATGGATTTTTGTGCATACTTTTGTTGCTTTTTTTGAAAACAAAACTTCATGATATTCCTTTCAATATCTCTGAATTTGCAATTTCATAACAAACCCAAATGGGTTCTTACATTTTTAAAAGAAAAACTTGATTTTTAGGCTGCCATGAAATAATGCATTGGGTTTTTTACATTTTCTGTATACTCTGAACATCGCCATGAAATTTCTCTTTTACCATCTTTGTATTCTGCATTTTAAAACAAAACCCTAAGTGGGTTTTTTCACTTCATGAAGAAAATCCATTCTTCAAGCCATGGCATCCAAAATGAACGAAATGGGTTTTTGCATTTTCTGTTTTACTAAAAAAGAACTCCATGATGCATTTGGGCATTTCTAATCCTGTATAGTTTATGAAGAGGCTTTTGAATTTTTTTGCAAAATGATTTAGTGCCATTACAGAGAAAATAAAGATATATCAACATCTACTCTCTCTTTTGTAGGTTCTTTGTTGATAAAATCATGCAAGATTATAATATGAATGAGATTTTCTACGAGATGATTAGTAAAACAAGAGCTATCTCAGTCAACTTCTCCACAAACAAATGTTGCCCTGTGTGAAGAAAAATGGTCTGCACAAAAAATGATTCAATGCTATTGCATAGTATGTGTATAAATCAAAGACTCAACACATCTTTTCCATTTTGCAAATTCTTGAGAATTATGAAGGCTCTATTTTTTATTCTCTGCATTCTTGTTATTACTAGCACATTGGTGACTTCATATTTTGAACTCCATGGTCACTATCCTCTCTTCATGACACTAAACTTCTCTTTGCTATGAATGTGATTGTCCACTAATAATTGTCATTTAATGACCTGAAGCTTTGTGATGACTGTTTTGCACTACTCAAGGCATCCATGTGTTTAATTGTGATTGCATAGTGACCACCCACTTCTCTTACAATTTAGAAACTTCAATCACACTATCATTTCTTCTTCTAATTTTGATACTTTAAAACATGCTTAGAAGTGTGAAGTATGAACTTAAGAGAAATTGATTGCCTACCATGGTGATGAAATGATTGCTTGTACAACTGTCCCTTTAGGACTTTTGACTCTCACATCATATGTTATCATTTTTACACATGACTATGTGGTTGCCTCTTTTTCAATGCTTTCAAAATTTCACTTCCTTGTTGACTGTAATGATCATGCACTGTTCCACTTGTTCACTGTTGTTTGAAATGCATTATCTTGTAACTCGATGTTGATGAGTTGATATCAAATGGTTGAACTCTTTTGTTAATTCCTTCTTAACATGCTCGGTTGGTCTTTAAATGAAAACGTTTGGACTTACTGAAAGGCAACAACCTACTTGACCATTTAAAAAACAAGAAACATATGAAAAGAAAGATGACTATCTCAAACACAAAATAAAATGTATGTTCAGTACCTCATCTCTCATTGTTTGATTCGTTTTGTGTTGTCTCTTGATGTATATGGCTGATCATTTTGCCATGATTGCAATACTTCTGTCATGGATGATTGCCCATTGATCTTTGTTGTCCTATAACATCAAATGATTGTGTGGTTGCCTCTTCATTTGTGCGTTGTCTTACATTACTTGTTACTATCTCCTCTGAGAGGACTACCACCCGTGATTTGTCTTTCATTGTCTAGCACACCTTCATTTGATTTCTCCACTTTATAAGGGTTGCTCTCATATGTATGGGCTACTATGGTGACTAATTGATATGCCAAAAATATAGGAGCACATCTTGTTGCATGTTCACTTAATTTTCCTTTGAGTATTCAATGAACTATGCTTATGCATTCAATGATTTTCCCATGTATTGAAGCCACTGTCATTTTAAGGAGATGCACATATTTGTCTTCACAAGCACAAAGCAGGTTGAATGTACACACCTTCTCTTGAATTTATTTTTGTAAATCAATTGTTTATGACTTTTCATGTGTCCATGACATGATGCTTCTATATATGCTCATTTGATGAAGGTACCAAGCTTGAAGTACTATCTCTTTGATGCAAGATGACTGTTACTTTTCATTGTTATTTACTACATTGATTTGAAGCTTAGTGGTTGTTCCTTGCATCATGACTGCTCCAATCTTCATGATTTCCCTAACAATTTCTTGTTGCCCCATAAGGTTTGTTACTTAGTCTCCACAATCATTTAGGTCCCTTTGATCTTTGTGCAACAAACTAACATCATATCCTCCTCATCTCTTATTGTTCACTGTGGTTTTCCATGTTCTTGCTTTGAGTGACATTTGTCACTCTCTATCATGACATTGTTCACTTATCCTTGCATGCTATGATGTTCATAACATATGTGAATGCATCTTTAGTGAAGTTTCTACCCATCATTTCAGATTTATGGTTTTCTCATTGTATTTTGACAATGCTTGATAGCTCTAAGTTGAAACCAAGAAAGCTCCCCTTGTTGCCCCGTAGCATGCACTCATTATTGTTGTCCTTTCATGAGATGTAGCATGATTTGTTATTGTCCTTGTCATGAGATCATTGTTGCTGTCCTCTTATCCACCTAAGACTACCCTTTGAAAACTATTAAAAAAATCATTGTTATACTCACTTGGCATCATGACCTTGGCTTCAAAAATGAGTTTCATCTCTATGTTTCATGATTGCTTAATAGATATCAGTACTCACTACCATTTCTTTTGCTTTAATCCTACTGGGCAGACCTATGTCATTTATGGTGGTGACCTGAAAATTCACAATCCTAAATGATGTGTGCTCGTTCAATAGGATTGAAGTGAGATGAATTGAATTGTGTCTTTCATGCAACAATGCATGATTATCTTTGTTCCTTTTTACTGCTCCATATGACTCATCATGGTTTCATACATGAATTGATATATCCTTCACTATATTAATGGATGCATAATTGAACTTGATGCATCACAAAAATCATTTGCTTCTTTAATAAAATGGATCTTGGATCCACTTAAGAAGATTGAAAGACATATCCAGCAAAATACTGCCCCCTTTGGCATGATGACAGCCTATTGATTGATTCATTGTGAAAAGATGAAGGGCAACTTTCTTGATGGTTCACATTATTTGTTGCATCTTTTGAATCTAATAATGAAAGTTGATCAATTGGTGTGATTCCATAATGATTTAATGCATCAATAATATGTTTATCATTGATTTGATCAAGTTACTCAATTTTCTATCCCTTCTAAAATATAAGAGGGCAACATGTTGGGCTCAACCCACCACATTTTGCTCCACATGCTATAATTAGCTAAATCAAAACAGTAACAAAGACTTGTCCTAAATCTGCACAAGGAACAAACCAGTTAGATAAACAAAGTATATCATAGGTGTGCTTGATTGCTCTTTTCTTATTTTCTTGAACACTTATGGTATGTTGTCTATTTTAATGCTTATGGACATCAAATTACATGTTTATGGATGTTTTGCACATATTTTGATTAGTGACCTTTCATTGCTCTAACAACTCTTTTTTCAGATGCAGGAAACCTAGAAGCAGTGAGGAGAGCGTCAAATAGAAGTAGGAGAAGGCCAATGGGATTTGTCATTCCACCAGGCAATGACGAGTCCCTTTTCATTTTACATGCATCTATTTTTTGTTTATCTATAAGCGTATAGTCTTTTCTTTATAAGCATTAGACTAGTCAGTCCCTCGACTTGTGAGGGACATTATACACTTATGATCATCAATAAAGATTACATTTGCAATACATGTTGGTTCTCTTTCTTATTTGTATGCAATTGCAAAACTAGAATAATGCAATGTGTTTTAACAATCTCCTTTATGCACATAATGAAATTTAACAGGAAATGATGTATCTTTTAATTTTTAAATGCAAACACAATAATAAGTTACCTAATTTAGCTGGAAGCAAAAAATCAGGTAACAATACTACAAGAAATACAATACATGTGAGGAAAATAAAAGTATTATTGGAGTGTTGCCATTGTCTTTGTAACACAAATATGTTCAATAATTTTTTTGTAGTTTACATCCCAAATAAATCTCTATTGTGGAACATTCCTTTTTGAACATTGATATTTCCAAGTAAATAGGTAAGCTTGTTGGATAGATAGAACTTACCGATTATAAAATTCCTCTTTTTGTTTCTAATTTTGGATTAATTTGTTTCTAATTTTGGATATTTGGATTATTATATAATCGTGATTTTCTCTTCTAATTAAGTTGAGATTAAACTTATGTTGGATGTTATAACATTTTTTAAAATGTTGTTAAATTATGGAATGTAATATCATTGTACTAATTTTTAAGGGAACTCTATTATGTATAATTATTTTATTTATGTACTCAAATTCTATTTGATGAGATGGTATCACTAATGTCATTCTTTGGTTATAAGAATATGGGGTTTTGTCAGGGATTGGTTAAGGTAAACAAAGGAAATTTATGTAAACAAACTTGATATATTTATAGTGTCACTAGCGTTGTATGATATATGATTATGAAGTTGATTCATTCCAATTTTTGTATATTGTGTATTTTTGGTTTTTATTTCAATTGATCATCTTGGTTATTGATGATTTTTGTGACAAGTGGAATTGTGTTGATACTTGCACATATAAATAATTGGAAACGTGTATCACATTTCAATAAATGTATATGTGGAAGCGTAAATACACATCGCTACTAGTGTAGTTATGTTTTGTGCTTTGTATTTTCATAGAATTATCTATTCTATGTCTAAGAATATTTATTTTATATTAACTCTAAAATTAAAGCATTGCTAAATGATTTCAAGGTGAACGAGTTCTCACAGTTATAATAAATTTATTAATAACATTATAACTTTTCAAAGTTATTAAAAAAAATCATAGATACTAAGATGATAAATATTAATTAATTTTAGTATTTCAATGATAATAAGAATGAATGAGTTAAACTTTATATAAATTAGAAATTTAAAAATTAAAATTCCTATTATAAGGAAATATAAAAAAACGTACTTAAAATAAAAATAAAATCTCACAAGCAACATGATAAGATGGGTTATGTTTTTTAATTAAATTTTATCGATATATAATAACGGAATTTTTAATCCACATTACTAAAGGTGGCAAGTGAAGGATAGGGAAGCTAAATTCTAGCCAACTGATAGATGGTTGCATTGAATGCAAGAATCTCAAATGTTGTAGTGTTCTTTGGAGTTTTAGTTGTATTGATTTTATTTTTGTTTATTTTTGGTGGGTTCTCCTCTTGTTTTATGGAAAAATATTTTGAAATGGTTACTAATTATTTTAATTAGAAGTAAGAATAGAAGACTACCAATAAACTACTTTCATTGTTCGTTTGGAGAGGAAAGTGGGAAAATGATTTAATTTTGGAGGGTATTAGTTGGTGTAATCAAATTTATTCCATTATTAGTATATATCCTTTCTTGTTGTAGTTTTAAAATATTTTGATTATCATAAATAACTATTTCAAAACAAGAAATTAATAGGAATGAGCTAAGGTTGATTGTTTATTATTTTATAAGACTTAACACTATGAAAAGTAAGGGGTGCTTAATTCCAATGTCCATACAATATGAGATTTTTAATGGTTTTAAAGATTTGTATTTTGTTAAACTCTTGTCAATGAATGTGTTTTAAGAGTAATTAAATTTTGAACTTAACCCTTGAGTTGTTTCTTTAACAATCTTGAAGTATTATGAAATAATTGTATTTTCAATATTTATTTAGGAGAAAAACTATATCATAACTAGGAGTATGCTTAATTTAGAAAATAATAATGGTTCCTTAATCTTAATAGGCCAAGCTTGAGAAAAAAATGACTTCAAACCTAAATTAGGCTAGTTATAGAATAATACTATGTACATATACTATATGTAAATGATTATGGCTTGTAAGCTAGTGTATATTATCATTGATGTTACTAGGTGGTACCCAAAATAAGATAATACTTGGTATCTCACTATGAATCAATATTTGAGTTTTTAAGCTTGCATTGCGGGTTTTCTTATCATATATACATACCTCATGTTAGAGTGAATATTGTGAATAAAACATATAAGATCTAGGGAGATATAACCAGGAAATAAAGTTTTTAGTTTGTGAGAATGTTACTGTGAAATGGTTGCTTTATAATTTTCTTTCAATATAGGGATTTATTATCTTGAATATTTTGTTGTTAAATTTTGATTCTAACTATTTTTTCTAGAATATATTGTTAATTTGATTTAATGTTAGTGTTATCACTTGAATGTGCACCCTTTGTTGAACCCTATTCAACCACTCAGTGAAACATTGGAAGACCTCTCAAAGTGTGGGATTTGAAAACAAAGATCAACCTTCAGAGAAGGCCAACTTCCTAAATGGTTATCACCTACCTAAGCTATTCTACTATTTTGCCAAGGAAAGGGGAAGAGAAAAATGCATAAACTAAAAATGCTAAAAATGAAACTAAGAAGGTGATACACCAAACTAAACTATGACATAAAACTCAGTCTCCAATCACTTGACTACAATGACAAAAATTAAACTTGCACAACTCATTACTACATGCCTTTGCATAAGTACTTCACAAAGAGGTCCTAATGCTCAAACTCCTAGGAGGAAGATAACTCCACAACTAAAAGTTATATGCATTTTTTGACATAGTTTGCAACCTGCATTAACATACTTTTGCATAAAGGTGCTAATATCTGAGATAAAGTTATAAGGAAATGAACAATACCTCACAAATAAATTGATCAATCACTTGAACATGCACACAATAATGCAAAGAACTAGTAGGAAAAAACTTCAAATAAATGATATCCAAGGTCTTCACTATATTTCATATCCCAAAATGAGTTACAAAAGTATGCCAAAAACTATCTAAGGACTGAAAAGTCACTAAATCCCAAAAAGTTCATAATCAGAACTAAGTACAAAGGAGTCAACAAAGTGACTATATCTCCAGCTCCCAAGCAGTTGCACCAAAGGAAGAACTAGAAACTTCCTTCAGTCAGATGCCTCCAAAAATCCAAGAATCTAGCAACTGAATCTCCTCCAAAAGAGCTCTCATGTGTGGAAAAAGCCAAGTTTGACCATGCCAAGCTTTAAGGCATGCAAAACCACCCCCAGATGTTGTCATAACCTCCAACAAAGTGAGTAAAAGCTCCTATATGCTCTGCACATGTTTAACCAATTGCTTCAACCACCCCTATATTCTAGCAAAGCATAAATTCTCTCAATTCATGTACAAGGCATGACACCTTACTTTTGCATTTAAAAATAGCATTTATAATTAAGTGATTTATAAATTATCATTTAATCAAAATGTTCTACATTTAAAAAAACAATGCAAAAAAGAATACAAGGCTCGACTAAAAGAGTCAAGGCAAAATTTTTACAAGGTTATGAAGCTAGTGTGCATTACACAAGAAAGAAAAATAAGGCCCACTAGGGTAAAACCCTTGACCAAGACATGTATTAGTTGCTTCATATATTTTTAAAATAAAGGTGAAAATTCACCTTATGTTGTCGGCCCCAAACAACCCAAAGTGCTTTGCAAAACATTTCATTTACACCGACCTTTCTAGAAGTTTGGAGGGGGCCGACATAGGGTTTCGACTTGGAGCTTTTCTTGCATTCTCATGGAAGATTTTGAGGCTTTGGTGACATATTCACATCATTTTCTGGCAAAAATCATCACAAGAAAATGCTCTAGGTAGCTTTTATAAGCATATTCAGTCTTTTAATTTCATTTTCTATGGAGAAAATGCTCGAACTTGGGCTTTACTGTATATTAATAATGAACATTCTTTTCAAAATTTCTATGTACTCCATATGCTTGATGCTTTTTTGGAAAAGAAAACACATCTTGCTCTTTGTGTTTTATTATTTGTCACTTTGATTAAAAACCATAGGTCGTGGCATCTCTTATGCATTATGTGAAAGAATAGAATTAGAAACCCTCCTCTCTCTTTATGGGTTTCATTTTCGTTTTGAGGGTTTCATTTACTTGCAAATAAAAGAGTCCTCTATAATTTAGATGGCCATGGCTAGAAGCAGGTATTCGAGGGCTTTGTTAGATCCTTTGTGCAACCACTGTATCTATGAATGCATTATGTAGAATTTTTTTGGGTTTCATTATTTTACATTTTGAAAAAAAACCATAGGTTGTGGAAACACCTTTATTCACTACTCGTGTTTTGACATTTGACTATACCAGTACCTTTTGTATGACTTATACTATGAATTGATTACTATATTGTGTCAACAATCTGAAAGAAAATCATACTATCTTTACTGTATTGCTTTTATTAGACTGTCAAGAACATTGCCTTTACTATGATAAAAATGCATCTCACAGATAGCAGCTCTGCTTCTTTAGACTTTACAAGTTCATTCAAAACCCCTATTGTCATCTTCAACCTTGCAATCTCTTGGCATGCAAGCTTCAATTATGCTTTTATCTCTGCATACTTATGGTGACTATGCTACTCACTTTTTCTAAATTGTTTCTTTGCAAAACATTGCTTTTCAGTGACAACTTTGGGAAAGCTTAAAGATACTACCAATAATACTACTTTTTGCAACATTTGTTGGCCCACAGTTGACAGTGCACCAAAAGATTGACTTGTTAATGCCTGATACAACTATCAGAGTTAACAGATCAATGGGAGGCAGTTATTCCATGTCACGAATCCCATGGGGAGCACTGACGATCTGCCGACAAACTCCCCCTCAGTGTTACCCGAGGGGATTCAAACCCGACACCTTTGGCTTTGATACCAATTGTTGGCCCATAGTTGTTGCACCAAAAGATCAACCTGTTAATGCCTAATAGAACTATTGGAGTTAACAGATCCACGGGAGGCGGTTAGTCCATGTCACGAATCTCGAGGGGAGTGCTGACCATTTGCCAACAACATTATCATGATTACTATTAGTTGTATTGACCTTGCTACAGGCACAAACCCTTGACATATGATGACTGCCATATACTAACTTCATACTTCCTTTCACAAATTTTGGTGAGTTCTTCCTTTGTCCTTTATGGTCACCATCATGCTTGTTGTCATACATAAATCTAAGTCCTTCAAGCATTATTATAGTCATTTGAATATCACAGTCATAGATGCACAGCTTTGTCATGGACTCTTATTGCCACTCATGCTTTATTGAAAATGGCTATCATCTCTTCCTGCTACTTAACAATCATCTAGGGAAGACCTCCCTTTCATTGCACTCTATCATTCATTTGATGTCCTTCATATTCCACATGCATTCTTATTGTTTTATACCCCTTTATTGAGAACTATGCATTATTGTGACTGCCTCTTTTGATTTGTTGTCTTTACTTGCCTTGTTCAGGGTCAATTGAGCACTCACAAACTTCATTCCTTTTTGGAAAACCTTTAGAAGATTCCATGTTGCTTCTTTCCTTGGCTTTGATGATTTTTCTTGTGCCAAGATAAACTTACCAATGGATGATTGTTCTCTTTAATCAATTTTGTCATTTGATAAAGCATAAAACACAATGCCCATTATCTTTACTACACCTAAAATGAAAAAGGTAAGTGATTATCCAGCTGTTTTCTACTCATTGTACTATACCTTGCTTTAGTGCATTATGTATTGTGTGACTGCCTTGTAGCATCTTAAAGAGACTACTAATCATGTGCTATATGGTGACTATTTTCTTAACACCTACAATTCCTCATTCATTATCTCTTGATTTTATGAACACCACACACTTGCAAAGTATTGCTCTTTAATGCTACCAATGCCATGTTATAGCATACAATGTATGATAGATTTGGGATTGCTCCCCTATCCCCTAAAAAGTAATGTCATCAGGTAATTGATAAGACCACCTTTTGAATAGTCTTCATAACTATTTCCATGCACAGGATCACTATATTATTTGATCACATATGGTCACTGTTCTTGGATATCATATTTTATTGCAAACATTGTCTCTCCAAATGGAAGCAGGCCAAGAGGGAGGGACTGAAGATGATGCATAACAAAGCAACCGAGATTCATCATTCACACAATGATGGCTTTCCTTGCTTTTTATCCAATCTTAAGAATTATCCAATGCACATCTACAACGGTCGGCCACAACTTAGCTTAGACCCAAAACAAAATGATCAAACACAAAAATATTCAAATAATCATTCCTTGAATATCTGCAACACATTAAATCAACTGAGTTGGCGCCAAAATAATGATATACAAAAAAGTATCAACTGGATCTCCAACCTTGCACATGACTTGGTACTAGGCACTAAGATTTCTAGATAACACAAGAAATGCATTGATGCACCTTTTGTGATCCACAACTCAAGATAACAACTGGAAATCTGCATGTGAATCGTTGAACACCAAACTATCGGATGCTCTGTTCTTCCTGACTATCCATAATTAGACTATCGGTATAAGCAAATGATGTCATGCAGATCCACTTACCAACTAGGGTTGCCATCAATGACAACACCAAAAAATAATTGCAGTGTCTCTTTCCAACAATCTCCCCCTTTGGCATTGATGGCAACACTTAGTGAAAAATGACTAAGTGTCAGATCAAAACCAACATGAATTACACTGCCATTTCAAAAAAGAAACTTCAGACTTGGCTCAGAAAAAACAACTCCCCCTATGACTATACATTTTTCACTGTACACTTCTCCCCCTTTGACATCAATGGCACAAAAATTGGGTAAATGAAAAAAAATTCCAAAACTGTACAAACATGAGCTTGTAACTTATAAAAGTTTGAAAATATCTACAAAAATATTGCTTCAACACTCTTAAATTGTTGTCACAAATCTTTTTGAGACTCTCCAAAACTGTTACGTGACCACACATTAAGATTGAGCTTATGTAGAATCAAGATTCTTTGGATCACTACCTGGCATAGCAACTTTTGCTTCCTTCAAAGCACTCACCATTATCTCAATCTTTGAATTGATTAGTCCTCTAAGTTCACTTACTCTCCCAACAATCCTATCAAACTCATTCTTCAAGCATCTTATTTTGTCAAGTAGATATGTTACATGAATTTCTTAATGGGCAACATCACTAGCTAATGGATTAAAAGTATCAGAAATGATAGCCAATTGATTTTCAAGATCCTTCACCTTTTTCTCATTACCTTCAGTAAACTTGGACAAAAACAAACATGCCTTATAGGCCTTTCCAGCTTCAGATATAAAACCTTGAATGTCCTTCATGCAGGTGGCTAACAAATTCTTATCCTTTGCAATCACTTCCTTCAACCAAGTCTTTTACCATTAAACTCTTTTTGCACTTTATCCTCAACAAATTTCTCAAGAGACTCAAATTAAGTACTTATAGCATTTATGAGCTTCTTTAGCTCACTAAAAAAGGAACCAGAATGATCCATGACATGAGCAGGCATTAATTTATGTAGAACTTTAGATGCAAGGCTTAGTAATTCACTATCCTCTATGTGAGACTTCATAATCTTCTCACTGACCTTAGCTTGAGCAAGATGCGACCTTCATCATCTGAATTGGGGAAAAAGTGGATAGATTGATTGTGCTATCATCCAATTTAGGATCAAAATCTTCTTGGTGCTCCATTAGAGATCTCTTCACTGCCTTGGCACTGTCTCTTGCCTCCACTCTGATCTACTTAACTTGAACTTTTTCTTCTTCAGCCTTGGGTTCTTCAGAGACTATTTCCGGATTTCTTTTAGGCACTTCAGCCTCTTCATTTTGCACCTCCTTCTCCTCAGCTAATACCACCTTAGGAACTTCAGTTTCCATAGGTGTCTCTGCATCTTCCACATTAGGAGGAATTTGAAAATCCTCAGTGTCTACATTTACTTCCTCATTTTTTGGAACATTTTTAATAATCATTTCCTCAGCATTAATCTTATTCTTTGATAGAAATACTTCCACAATCTCCTTGATTTCATGAACAACAACATTAGTTTCACCAATCATGAGTTTATTCACCCTTGTCTTGCTTTTAAATCTCTTTTTAGCCTTTTCAAGGAGTGAATTCATCTCCTCAATTGACATTTCTAGACATAAATCTGCAAGAACTCTCTTCCTCAAATTCTCTTCTTTTGTTCTAGCATTTAATCTTCTAGACTCCAAAATATCATATAGACACTTGGGTAAGCCAGACATAATCTCAACAAGAACTTTATTGAAAATTTTCATATGTTTGATTGTGGCTTCTTCAAGAATTCTTTGACTTGATTCATCAAAGGTTTCATACAATTCACAAAGGGGCTTCAAATTTCCATCCTTGATAACTGCATTCTCAACTTCTTCAATTCACATAGCTGGTTTATCAATTTTTTCCTTCTTCGCTATTTATTCTTTGCCGAAAGATTTTCTCTTGTTTAACTCAACAACCTGAGTTTTGGTAGCTTTCACTTCTCTCAAAACTTCTTCTGATTCCGTTTCCTCATCTTCTGAAATAGGTTCGTATGTTCTTGTACTTTTATTCTTCTTCCTTTTACCAAAAGACTTGCATGGGAACTTCTGTTGCTTCTGCCTCATCTCTCCTCCTTCTTGCTTATCTCAAAGCTTCTATAGGTAAGCCCATCCTTTCTGCAAAAACATTTGTCTCTTTTCTTACTCATGATTATCACCGGTTTTCTCAATTCCTCATGAACTTGCATACTTTTCTCTGCATAATTTCCAAACCTCTTCTCCCCGATCCAATGGTGAACTCAACAAGTGTTATGCATACATCTTCAAGATGTTCTCTACTTCGTATCCCATAGGCATGATCCATATTGTTTTGGGATCATCAACTTCCATATGACATTGATCAATATCCACCATGAAGCAGATAATATCTTTATATTGTTCCACAATTGAAGTGGGAATTCTTTCCCTGGCATGCATCATATTCTAGGAGTTTTTGAAGTACCCCTAGAGGGTAGTGTTTTTGACTTGACGATCAGCAATTCTAAACAACATGTTCCTTATCTAAATAGTTATAGGCTCATCGTTTTTCCAATGTGCTTTTCCAACACCTTGAACCTCATCCATGAAATAGAAAAATAAGCACAATAGCAGATTACCATATTTGAAAGTATTCTTCTTATCTTTCTTGATTTTGCTCAAATTCTCAATCAACTGACTTCTAAGCAACTCACACAAATCATATTCTGCATTTTGCTTTACCATTTCATAAGTTGCATAGATGGTCGTATCAGATATAGAATTATCCAGGCTAAAATGGTATATCTTGTAGCCAATGACCATTGATGCAAATTTTACATACACTTCAACAATATCTTCTATTGTCATTGCCCTTCTGTCCCATTTTGCACCTGTTGCCTCTGTAACCTTCTCTTTTTTCATGGATTTGAAGATTGGGAGTCTATCAGTGGAATTTAGATCCGTGACTGCACATATAGCCTCTTTTGTGATCTTGAAGGGTATATTTAGCCACATGAACTCGTCATGAACATGACTCAAAATGTATCTAACCCATTCATTTTCCTCAAATATGGGAAATTTTGCAAACTGTGCGAAATTATTCTCTTCTAGGGTTTGAAATTTTGGCTTTACAATAAAATCCTTTGTAATTATATGATGGAAATGTAGATTCATTATTTGAGAGCTTCCTAATTCTTCAATATTGGCATGTATATAAGCCCTAATATCTTCTGTGTGCAATACTCTATACAATACAAATGAAAGTGCTTATAAGGGCTCGGTCTCAAGAAACTTATAAGGATCCCATTTGAATTTAGGATGCGGTCTATCCTTAACCTCTACTACCAAACGAGTGGCCATGATTGCAAAATCACAAATTCACAGGCTTTTCAATAAATGCCTTTCGGTCGGATCAAATCGAAGTTTGATTGCAAATTCTTCTTCACGCTTTGAATCTCTCCACAATTCAACAAAGTTCACTCCAGGGCTCTTCAAATTGCTTTCCTCCAAAATGCAAAGTGACAAATGAAGGAAAAAAGTGGTTTTTTATCATTCACACAACTAACCCTTTTGTCACAATAAATGCTTTTACCCTAATTCATCTGGTTACTCTGTTTTCATGCACCGAGATAGATAATTTTTCTGCGGATTTTCTATACTGCATAATACCTTCTCAAATTGGTTGAGCAACATCTGAAAAGCATTGATCCACCTACTGGACTGGTCCACATTCCAGTACCAATTGCCTACAGGGGGTTAAAGGATTTTTCTGACAGCTCCCCCTAGGCCAAAATCCTAAAACTAATTCCCGAAGGAATTACCAGAAGTAGATTCTGGTGCTGCCATATTTCTTTCAACAGAGGGATTAATTTTCATCCATTTCTTCTGCATTTGCCTCCTGATCACATTTGTTGTAACTTTCCCTTTTCCTTTGACATCCTACTGTGTATTCTGTCTTACAGAACATCTTTTGTTCCAACAAAATCTAGCAATATGGCCAAATTTGTTGCAGTTGTAACACACAACATTTCTCTGTTTAGACCAATTGTTCCATTAATTTTTCCTTGATCTGCATTGGTTAGCAATATGCCCAAGTCTATTAAATGCATAACATTTGATATCTCTATGAAAGTTATTCATCACAACTTTGCATTCACTTGACTTACGACCATACTTATAGCAATTAAAGCACTGACCTGAGAATGATGGTCCACTTGTGTTCATCCTGCTCCTACACTGAGAAGCCATATGATAAAATTTATTGCGAGCAAAACAGTAACCATTGAATCTTTGAGCATTTGGTTGTCTTACCAAATTCCTTCTAGCTCCATTCACTTGATTTTCTTGCCTGAATCTCCCTTGTCCGGATTTATTTTGTCCAGATCCAAAACTTTATGTTGGACTCAAGGAACACTGAGAGGGGGGAGGGGGTGAATCAGTGTTCAACAAATTAAACTTTCAATTCAGATCTTAAACCATTTACAACACATAAAAAAAAATAAAGATGCAAGCACATGACCAAGATGATCAAAACACTATAACACCAATATTTTTACGTGGAAACCCTGTTAGGGGAAAAACCACGGTAGAGATTAATCCACAATTTATACTCTGTTAAAAGTATGAACAAAAGGGAATGCACTTGCATTTAGGCACACTACCTAGAGCTCACTACTCAAATTAAGGAAGGCTCACTGCCTTACAAACTGTTTTTGATTACAACAAAAATTGAATTGAGATGATAACATCTGCAAAAACTGATTCTAATCCTTTTGTTTGATCTTGCAACTCGCTCTGCGTTAATTCACAACAATCTTCTTTTGCTCAAGAAAAAATCACTCAAGTGATCTTCTGATGTTTTCCCATACATCTATTATGCTCTTTTCACACATTCACACCTTCTCACCACCTTTCCCTTCTTTCAAAATGAATTACCGATCTCATATATATATCCGCTAGCAAAGATTTTAATCACTTAAGTCGACTTCAACAAAAACATGAAATATTTTCCAACAGTCGGCTCAAATCACAAGTTATATTTAATGCACACCCACAAAGGTCAGATAAGACATAGCTGAGACCCAAAAAAATATTCTCAAACTTAAACAACTACTCCTTATACATTCACGACACGCTAAATTCATTGAGTCGGCCACAATGAGTAAATAAACAAAAAACTATTCTACTGAATCTCCTAACTTGTACACTGATTACTGCAACACCACAAAACTTACCAATAAGGTAGCATACCTACTTAACAAACTTTTTTGGGGATCCAAAACATAAAATGATGATCCGGTGAAGCATACAGATCAACTAATTGATTAGATACCCTATTCTCCATGCTTTTTGCCGGTAACACACTGTCTTCTACATTTCTTGCCAGTATAAGTAGATCCTGATTTGCGGACCGAGATAATGACTTTAGTTGCCATCAATGACAACACTAGAAGCCATACACAATCTCCCCAAGCCATATGCCAACAATCTCCCCCTTTGGAATTGATGGCAACACTTAGTGAAAAATGACTAAGTGTTGGAACCAAAACTCAAAACTTCAAAACACAACAAAACATTGCTCCCCCTTAGAATGCTAAGGTATTTTTCACTGCTCTCCTCCCTCTTTAACATCAATGACTGATCTGGTGGACATTTTTTAGTGAAAATTGAAGTGTCTCATTTTTCTCTAGAATTTGCACCATCAGAAAGAGCTTGGCGTCCTGATTCCAACACAACTCAAACAGAGCGAAAAGGAGTCCGTTTGCACGAGTTATAGCCAGTCAAACCTTTGGTCAAACTGGTATCAGAGGGGGTCCAGGGAGCGGAAAAAAATGATGTCATCAAAAGTTGTCAAAATCAGCATCATCGAGAAGAGCTCGTCGCAAGCTTTCCAACGCAACTCATTTCGTCGAAATCTGACTTCGTAGGCGCAAGATATCGGCAGTCAAAGTTCGGTTGACTATGAGGGTACAGTTGCTGACGTCATCATTCCGTACTGTACGGACTGTGGAATGGCCGAACCAGAATCTGACATATGGTTTCCACGTCATCATTGTACGGACCAATCGGGTCGTGACACGTGTCATCCGTACACATGTCAGCAATACCGTCGGCGTCCAGTCAGCGTACGTCGGCCTCCACGTCAGCGCTCAGTTGGCACACAGTCAGCAAGCCACGTCATATCCATGTCAGCATCTGAGTTGGAAGACACGTCATTGCACAGTCATCAGCTGAGTCAGCATGCCACGTCAGCTCCACGTCGGCCAGTCAGCACATAGTTGGCATCCCCGTCAGCAGTTGAGTCGGCGCAAAGTCAGCAGGATGGACGAGTGAAAATTTTCCACGTGTCCTTTGTCTTTCTCCCTCCCTCGGCGCGGGTTGTTTGTTGTTTGAACCAAAAAAAATGCTAGTGCTTGGGAGTGGAACAGCCAACTACTCATTACCCGAATCGGTCGCCGACCGTTCCGCCAAAACCGAACCCTTAACTATTAAATGTGGCCGTTTTGTTTTGTTGAATGTCCGTTTGAAAGTTGTTTTTAAAATGCCGACGGCCGGGGTTTGAACCCGTAACCGCCGGCTTGATAAAAGACTAAGCCACCGTTAAGCCATCGAATGGCTTATGGAGATACTATGGGGTCGGGTTGTTTTGTTTTAGTTAACCGAAATCCCTTATTTTAAATTAATCCCTCCAAAATTTCAACAAATAATCTTTATAAGGATTAACCCCAAAACAATAAAAGCCCGATGGGAATAAAATGAAGGGTTTAAATTTATTTTGGGGGTTATTTTTAAAGATTATTATGTAAAATAAGGGAGATTAAGTTGTTTTAGGGAGATTGTTGAAGATTTCTATGTATTTTGGAGAGATAAGGTGGATTTGGGAAATATTTTGTAAATCAATTGGTTAGTAACCAAATTGAGAAAATTTTATGTATTTAAAGGGGTGTGAGGTGAGAGTGGAATCCAAGTTTTTTTCAGGTGCTGAAGTCCTAATGCTGAGGTGACGAAAGAGAGGCCTTGTTGGAGAGTTTTCAAATCATTCTTGCATGTCAGAGTGTCGTTACGCTGCCGAAGTGCTTGGAGAATGGTTATGGTGCTATTGTAATTGTTTTTGGAGTTAATCGAATCGGTCTCTCCATTGGAGCGGACCCGGAGACGTAGTCACGTTTGTGACGAACTCCATAATCAAATGTTGTTTGCACTTCTCTTCTCCTTTTTCACCTTCTCTCAGTTTGTTAATTCCTTCATTTTGTTATTTCCTTAAGTTAATTTTGATGTTATTAACTTGGAATAATCATTGTAAAAATTAAGCATTCAATTCTACAATTTAGTCTAGATCCTATACAGATCAATGACAAAACTTTACTGGTTACTCTCCTTTTGCTAAAATTTACACTACACTCACTCACCCTTTATTAATGCAAAAAATGATCAAAATTTGAGAAATTTCAACTACTACACAAGTCAGAAAATTATTTTATACTTATCCTTTATCTCCAAAAGAAATTTCTTCGAAGAATCTACAACAAACCCAATAATTATTAACAAATTGTTGTTTTTTGATGTTTAGTTGATGATTTGGATAAGGGATTCTGGAATTGTAATCACTTCTTCCAACTTCTCTCCTTTCTTAAGAATCTCAATTTTCTGCTCCAATTTGCATTAATTAGATCCTTCACTTTTCAGAAAGCGTCCATAAGATTGTTTCTGGAAAAGTGAACCTTTGCATGCTCAGCCTGCAACTCATGAATCTTTTTCTTGACTGCTCCATCCTAGTCCTGAAACATATTGTAATCTTGATCAATTCTGATCAACTCACTCTCAATTTGCTCCAGCTTGTCCTTGTATTTACCAACCACATGAGGCCACCGAAGACAATAATTGTAGACCTTATTTGTTGAGTCAATGCATTGCCTTAACACATTCAATTTCTTTTTTAGTTTGGCGAGAGACAACCTAAACTGCTCCTTTAGATGTAAAAATACTTCTTCCTCTTTCTTGTCCCGAGGCACAAAGGCCATAGCCTCCTTGATGCATTCAATCAATTCTTCTGGAAGTACAATTTGCAAACTTTCCAGTTTGATGTTGTGCACAAAGTATCTTCCTAGAGTGTCCTCAATGAAGTCCTGTTCATATGATGGTCCATTTAACCATATGTCAACAATCTTTTGCATTCCATCTTCCTCTTGAACAATCCACAACATATTTTCTTTGAATAAAACACCTTCTTCATTGCTTTCTTCTGCAATCATCACATCTAGTTCAAATGATTCCGGTTTACCTCTTGGAGTGTAATCATTAGAATCTTCATTTGGTATATCCAAAATTCCTTTTTCTTTGCCTTTTTCTTTAGTTCTCAGAGACTTGTGTGCTAGAGGAATGTCATCAAAAAACTCTAAAGCCCTTTTTTGCTTCTTCTCCACCTTATTGGAAGAGGATCCAACTTCAACTGCTCTTATCGAAAGAGAGATGCCAACTATTCCAAACTTTCCCAACAACTCTCTAAAGAAATTTTCATGAACTTGCTCACAATTTTCCAGAATATTGAAATGTTTAAAAATTTGCTTACAAACAGGTTCATTTTCCTTCTATACCACATTATCATTCTGAGCCAAGCAATTGAAAA
Organism: Sequoia sempervirens; assembly: GCA_007258455.2. NCBI lineage: Eukaryota > Viridiplantae > Streptophyta > Pinopsida > Cupressales > Cupressaceae > Sequoia > Sequoia sempervirens. Next base: position 21,088 of record VDFB02118625.1, read on the forward strand.
AATACATCATAATGCATATAGCTAGGCTACCGAACCTAAAAGGGTAATCTACATCCTTCATCAATTTTACATTTTCCATCAATTGATCCTTCAAAAATCCACACAGATCAAAGTCTTCATCCTCCATTATTATTTTGTGAGTAATATATACTACGCCTATCGAGGTTGATCCTTCCCTGTTTCTGAAGAAAATTTAATAGGAAATTCCATGTGCAATGTACCTCATTATTGGATCTTTGATTGTTGAAATTAATAGAGCTCTTTGATCTCCTATTACTCTGGTTATGGTTTCGACCACTTGATTCTGAATCGACTTATTTTTTAGAAAAAACTCCAATATTGCATAACCTTGTTAGATTTTTGATCACCTCTTTTGAAATTTGATATGGTTTATCCATAGGAAGGATATCATCACCCAATCTGTTCAAGATAAACCTGACCACTTTCGCGTTGATGAAATAAGGAAACTCATTCCAGATGTCCAAATTCTTATGTTTCGCACCTTCAAGCCACTTCAATTCACTAGCTGGCAACAAATTTCTTACATCCCTGATCTTCCTACTACTATATTCATCCAAAGTCACTATTCCTTTGATTTGCTTCATTTTACTTTTCGTACCAGACAAGGTTTTCTACTAAGCACAAAATTTCAAAATTCTACAAGCAACTGAAATACTTGAAGAATTCACCACCGAATTTGCTTAACTCCTTTGACATTTTTCTGTAGAGGCTATCCTTCTATTCTTCTTCAATGCAAGGTGACAAATGAGGGTTCCAAATACCCTTTTATAACTTTGCACACCTAACCTTTTCACTGCATTAAATACTTTTCCCTAGGAGTTACAGTAACTCTGTTTTCTTAGGTAGCAAAAGAAAGATTTGTCTGCGAACCTTCTACTTCTCATGTTCCTGCATAAGTGATTATTGATGCATTTTCAAACTTTTATCATAGCTACTAACAATTTTCTGCATTTTAGTGCCAGCTACCGATAGGGGGGTCAAAGGGTTTTCCTTGAAAACTCGCCCTAGGCCAATGTCCTAAGATCAATTTTTGGAGGAATTATCGAAGGCTGCTTCTGGTACAAGCTTATTTCCTTCATTAGATCCACTCTTCTTTACCCAAATTTCTTCATCTGATCTCTTATCTCTTCCACAGTCACTTTTCCTTTTCCTTTTTCATCTTTTTGCGAAATTCTTCCTTTGTATACTAGACCTCTTCTGTCCATATTTTTGTTCCTATAGAATCTTGCAATGTGACCAAATCTGTTACAATTATACCACACCAAATTTCTCTATCTAGACCACTCATTCCACTGATTTCTTCTTGATATGCATTGATTAGCAACATGCCCAAATCTTCCACAAGAATAACATTTAACATTTCTTAAACTAACAGATATACTTCTGCATTCAATTGACTTGTGACCAAAATTTTTGCAATTAAAACACTGACCAAGAAATGATGGACTGCTTGAATTTATTTTACTTCTACACTAAGAAGCCATATGAGAAAATTTATTGCAAGCAAAGCAGTAAAGATTAAACTCTTGAGCATTGGGTTGTCTTACCAGATACCTTCTGCCTTTGTTCATCTGATTTCTTTGTCTATAATCCTTATGTTCAGATCCACAGCTTTCTTCCTTCTCATATCCAAGACCTCGCTTATCATTTGCATCCTTTTGTCCTTTAGTCAGATCATCAAGCTTAGCATAATTGATCCTAAACTTCTCCTTCTACTCATTTGTAGTAGCAAATTCATCACTGAGAATAACTATCTATCTTTCAAGTTCTTGTTCATTGTTTTTGGATTGTTGTAGTTCAATCTCTAGCTGAATGAATCCATTATTTACTATGTTGTATTCTTCAAATTTTTCTTTTAAGGACTGGGCCAGATTCTCCTCATTCTTCTTCCTTTCTTCAATCTCCTTAGTTAGCTTCATTGCCACAAATTCCATTTCAAGCTTCAGAGTAGCATTATTTCTAGCATGTTTTTCACATTCTTCAGTTATCTCATTTAGGGTTTGATTTAGGTGAACATCTTCCAAGTTTTTATTTTCTTTTTGCTTCAGTTGATCAGAAAGTTCCTTCCTCTTTTCTCTCGACTCATTGATTTTATCCTTCAATGATTGAATGAATTTCTCAGCATCCACAAGATTTGCTTTTAATTCCATGATATCTGCTTTAGATTGATCAAGATCATCAAGTGCGACCATAAGCTATTGTTGAATACCACTAGAGTCCATTGTATTCCAAGATCCACCTTAAGCCGTTACACTTCTATAGAGGAACTGTGCTCTAATACCAATTGTTGGACTCAAGGAACACTAAAAGGGGGGGTGAATCAATGTTCAACAAATTAAACTATCAATTATGATCTTAAACCATTTACAACACAAACAAAAATAAAGATGCAAGCACATGAACAAGAAGATCAAAACAGCATAACACCAATATTTTTACGTGGAAAAACTATTAGGGGAAAAACCACCGTGGAGATTAGTCCACAATTTATACTTTGTTAAAAGTATGAATAAAAGGGAATGCACTTGCATTCAGGCACACTGCCTAAAACTCAATGCTCAAATTAAGGAAGGCTCACCGCCTTACAAAAAAATTTGAATTGAGAAGATAACGTCTACAAATGCATGGATTTAGTTCCAATGAAGCACATAAAACTGATTATGAACCTTCTGTCTAATCTTGCAACTCGCTCTGCTCTACTCTTCCTTAATTCAAAACAATCTTCTTCTGCTCAAGCAAAATTCACTTAACTGATCTTTTGATGTTCGCTCATACATCTGTTCTGCTCTTTTCATACATTCACACCTTCTCACCACCTTGTCCTTCTTTCAAAATGAATTACCAATCTCATATATATATATATATATTTTCTAGCAAAGATTTTGATCACTTAAGTCGGCTTCAACAAAAACATGAAATATTATCCAACAATTAGCTCAAATCACAAGTTATATTTAATGTGCACCCACAAAGGTTGGCTAAGACATTGCTGAGACCCAAAAAAATATTTTCAAAATTAAACAACTACTCCTTATACATCTGTGACATGCTACATTCATTGAGTTGGCCACAATGAGTAAATAAACAAAAAATCGTTCTACCGAATCTCCTAACTCGTACATCGATTACTGTAACACCACAAAACTTATCAATAAGGTAACATACATGCTTAACAAACTTTCCTAGGGATCCACAATACAAAATGATGATCCGGTGAAGCATACAGATCGACTAATTGATCAGATACCCTATTCTTCATGCTTTCTATCGGTAACACACTGTCTTCTACATTTCCTGCCGGTATCAATAGATCCTAATCTACGGACTGAGATAATGACTTCAATTAACACCAATGACAACACTAGAATCCATAAACAATCTCCCCAAGCCATATGCCAAAATTTTCTCCTTCCTCATAGCCAAGAGCTCGCTTGTCACCATCAGTCCTTTGACCTTTAAGCTATTTTTCAAGCATTTCCTCATTGTTTTTAGATTGTTCTGATTCATTGTCCAATCAGCTGCATTGTCTAGATTTTTCTTTCAAGGATTGAGCAAGATTTTCTTCATTCTTCTTTCTATCTTCAATTTCCTTGGTCATTTTCATCATGATGGATTCCATCTCACGCTTCATGGCAGCATTTTCTCTAGAAAACTTTTCACACTCTTTTGTTTTCTCTTTCAAGGCATGGCTGAGTTGTTCATCTTCCATGCTTCTATTCTTTTGCTTGAGCTAATCGCATAATTCCTTATTTTATTTTGATTCATTGATTTTGTCTTTCAACGACTGGATACTTTTTTATATTCTTAAGACTTTCCTGCAGTTCCTGGTTCTCATATTTTGACTGGTCAAGATCATCCAAGGCCAACATAAGATGTTGTTGAAGATTGCTTGTATCCATTGAAAATAATTTCTAGGATCTCACCAAGCTGTTAGACTTCTTTTGAGAAACTAGCTTTGATACCAATTGTTGGAAACAAGCAACACTGAGAGGGGGGGTGATAGGGACAGGGTTGGTTTTAGAAAATCACTGTCTCAATGCTCTGGGTCTCACCTTGATGAACCCCTTGGTGTCACTCTCCACCACTCAACCTATAGGTCCTATGCTATTTAGGAATCCCTGGTTCTTTTGGCCAACCCTGCTATCATTTCAAGTCCATTAACCAAGCCAAACTTGGTGCTCTTCCTCTCATTCACTTCCTAGCCCTTAATACTCTTAAAGACTAGCTATCCTCCAATGCTTCCTAATCTTGTTGCAGAGGTGTGAGATATCTCCCATGGCATGCAAAAAACCATTTTCCACAGGTGCTTGAACAATCACCATTCACCATTTCTCCATCGCTCTCACAAAAACCCTATTTTAGGGTTTAAGAAGGCTACAAGCCTTGAGCCCCTTTTAGGCCTCCTCACCCTAGAAAACTGGTTGGTACTCCTCTCCTTCAAAGGTTTGTGCCAAAATTTCTTCTGACACCCTGGCTCAATTTCCAAGCTCTAAAAGATTTTTAGGGTTTAGGACCCTCTCTGTCCGTATATAGGCACAACTCAGATTTCTCAAGAACTAGGGTTTTCTAAACCATTTTCTTGGTATGTTTGCTTCTTTTAGCTTCCAAATGATCAGATATGGTCTCTGCCTTCTTTTCCAACCTTTGTGAAGGCTCCTGCAACCACTACACACTTTGCATTATGAAACATTCATCACACCTGCCACATTAGGACTGACTTTGACTGTCTTTTCCAAGCCGGGCACTAACAGTCTCGCCTAGGAAAATACCTTGAGCATGCTTTCAAGAATTCCAATGCATCCTACTTCTACAATAGGTACAATTATGGAGTTTAGACTTGTTTCCAACAAGCCCATACTTCTTGGTATGGTGAGGAAACAGACTAAAACTCCATTTTTTTTAGTTTTACCAGTCAAAACAACAAAAAAGGAAAACACAGAATTTACAAAGATAGCAGAAAATGATTAACAAACCAACTACTGTGCCAACACAATGCTTCAAGTGACTACATTACATGCTATTCAAATCAACAAAAAGCCTTGTTCAATTCATCTAACTGCTGTTCTAGGAACAAAACAGAAAAACTAAAAATTGCACACTAAATTAATGTTTTCTCCTTATTCTCATGAAACTACAAATGTTCCAAATTCTTCCAACCCTGAGGTTGAGGTAACCTTTAAATAGGCTTGTCAAACGGTTAAGCTTCTTGGGTCGAGCCTTTAGATGACCTAAAGAAGCAAAATATAAAACCCACTGTGTTTTCAAGCACTAGACTAGATGGGTAATGATGACAAGTTGGGGCATCAAAACCCATTTATGATTGCCACCTCCCAATCCATTGATCATTGATAGATCACAATTTATTCAAAACAACAAAACCCAACAAGATGGTCAACATGACCTCAAAAATAACACCACAAAATTTAAACTTCCTTCAAAACTCCAGGAAAACCCAAGTTTCCCAGGTGCTCCTACAACAGGGGGTCAATTAGTTTTCTGCAAAAATTAACTTTGTTATCCTGATCATTAACCCACAATAAGAATTTAACCAAAAGAGATATGCAGAAACATAAAGCAAATAACCACAATACCATAACACAAGGATTTTTATTAGAAACCCTGTCAGGGGAAAAACCACGGTGGATGGCTAATCCACAATATAATCTGAGTATACCCAAAAAGAAGTTTACAATATGGAAATGTACTTGCATTCATCCTCACTGCCTAGAGCTCACTGCTCAAAAATAGGAAGGCACACTGCCTTACAGAGATTTGGATTACATCCAAGAAAATGAACTTAAATAATAGCATCTACAAATGCTTGATTACAGTTCCAGTTAGGATCAGTTATTGATCTTCTATCCTTCTAACTAATACTGAACTTCTTCTCTGCTCTGCTCTGACTTGCACAACAAAATCTTTATGCACAAGTGAATCTGTGCATAAAATCACTCTAACACTCTCTTGATATTCACAATACACATCAACACACCATGCACACACACCAAAATGATATAATAGATCATACATATATATCCACGACTAACAATTTAATTGCAATAAGTCAGTTTTAATAAAACTTAAAAATATTAGCAATTGTCGGCCCAAATCTTAAGAATTATCCAATGTGCATCTACAACGGTCGGCCACAACTTAGCTCAGACCCAAAACAAAATGATCAAACATAAAAATATACGAATAATCATTCTTTGAATATCCGCAACACATTAAATCAACCGAGTCGGCCCCAAAATATTGATAAACAGAAAAGTATCAACCGGATCTCCAAACTTGCACATGACTTGGTACTAGGCACTAAGATTTCTGGATAACACAAGAAATACACTAATGCACCTTTCATGAGATCCACAACTCAAGATAACAACTGGAAATTTGCATGTGAATCGTTGAACACCAAACTGTCAGATGCTCTGTTCTTCCTGACTATCCATAATTAGACTAACTTTTTCTGTTTCTGGTTTTTGATTGTGTTCTAATTTTTTGCATCAAAGTTTCGGATCACACTCCGTGATCCATCCTCAGGATGTAAAGAGAGCATAAGGAGATGAATAATGTTCCATTGCAGACTCAAAATTTGCTTAAAAGAAGGGAAGAAAGGAGGAAAGAAGACACAAAGTACGAGGCGAGAGAGAGAGACAAGTTGAAAGGATAAAAAGAGAAGAAAAAATTACAAAGGAAAAATGTGAATCAAAGAAAGTAAATCAATTTGCATACATAAGAAACAAAAAAAAAATGTTAAGAAAGCACGCTGATTAATAAATTAAAAGAATACTACAGAGCAAGTTAATGCACCCAAAGAGAATAAATTTTGAGAAGGAAAAGATATATGTAAATGTAAGAATTAAATTTTTTACAAGACCACCAAAGAGCACAAAAATTACACAGAGAAATCGAACTTCAAAAACATAAATATAAACAAAAAACTAGATGGAAATGTAAGAAACCTATTGAGAAGAGAGAAAACAATGAGCACTAATTCCACACAAAGAAAAAATGAAAATGAAAGAAAGAGATATATATATATATATATGAAAGGAATAGAAAGAAAATCTGGAATGAAAAACAAAAATAAGGAATAAAAACGAAGAATTGAAAATGGAATAAAAAATAATGGAATAATAAAGAATAAAATGAAAATAAAATGGAGAATAAAAACAAAATAAAAAATAATAAAAATAAAATATGGAATAAATAACATAAAATAAATGAAATAAAAAAAGATAAATAAAGAAATAAAATAAATAAATAAATGGAAAATAAATTGAAATTGCACAAAATTGCAAAAGCTAGTTGAAACGAAAATAAAAGTAAAAACTATAAATTCTTTTAAAAGAGAGATACACGAAGATTAATAAAAGCACAAAGAGTAAAAACTAAGAAAGGAAAGAGTCAAAAGAGAATAAGGAAGAACTAAATTATCTATAACTACAAGCCCAAAGAGATGAAAATGAATCAATAAAAGCAAATGCAATTATTACTAAAAACCAAAAAACTCAAAAAAGAGAAGGACAATACAGGGCACTTGAAGACTGATTAGACTGCCAGTATAAGCTAATGATGTCATGCGGATCCAATTACTGATTAGGGTTGCCATCAATGGCAACACCAAAACATAATTGCAGTGTCTCTTGCCAATAGTTTTGACACTGTGTCTAAGAAGATTTCCTTCATGAACAACAAAAATACATTTTCTAGGGTTAAGGAATATACAAAATTCCCTACACCTCTCAAACACTTGTCTCAAATGGAAGAAATGTTCATCTGCTTTTTTAGAAAATCTTGTTATGTCATCAAGATATATAAGCACCAATTTATGAATCAGCCCCTGAAATACCATGTCCATGCCCTCTAAAAGGTAGCACCAACATTAGAGATACCAAATGACATTCTTTTATAGGCCACAATGCCCCACTTTGTGGTGAAAGCAATCTTATACCGATCTTCTTCCTTTACTAAAACTTGGTTATAACCAGAATAACAAGGAAAATTGTTATGAACTAGCAACTACTTGAAGGATCTGCTCCATATTGGGCAGCAGATATTGATCTTTCAATGAGGCTCTATTAAGGTCTCTAAACTCTACGCAAAGCCTTATTTCTTTGTTTTTCTTTCTAACTAGTACAAGGTTAGAGACCCACGAGGTATGCTTGATTGGGAAAATAATGCCTCCCTCAATCAGCTTGGTCAATTCCTTTATCATAAGCGGCTAAAGTTTTGGATTTAAAGGCCTCTATTTATGCCTAACAAGCTTTGCATTTGGCTCTAATTCTGTGGTATGTTGGAAAATCTAGGGAACAAATCCCTTTAAATTTGAGTACTCCCATGCAAATACATCTTGAAATTCTTGAAATAGAGCAACAAAAGCTTGCCTATCTGCTTGTGAACAAATTTTACCAATTTTAAGGAGCTTACCTTTGAATATCTCAAGCTCTTCATAATGTTCCTCCTTGACCTGCATGTTGGTCTTGCTCCTTTTGAGCTGATCATCAGTGCTAAAGATGGATTCTAAAGTAACTAGGCCCCTGGGCAGCTTGTTAATTCTCAACTGAATAACTTGATCATCATATTGCTGCTTAAATTTCTCCTGGTTTTCCATTGAAAACCCATCTTCCTCAAGTTGAAAACTCAACACATGTTCATCACTCTCCAACGCTTGCTAATGAATGTTATTATCAGGAATATAAGGCCTTACAACAACCTTAACATATTGTTGCACTTTTCCTTTCTTAATATCATTAAGTATATCAAGCTAAGTACCTATTGTAGCTAACCTATCTACATGCTCGTTTTGATTCATAGGAATATAAATTAGACTAAACACACCCTATGCTTGTAAGATTTAAGCACATCATTTTTAGTCACATTCAATCCTCTTACCTGATTGACTATCAACTCATTGTCCCCAAATACTTGAAGGAACCTTATCTTTCTTTTCCTTGCCCATTCCAAGCCCTAAATCAAACCCTCATATTCAACAGTATTTTGAGAACAAGAGAAAACAAATCTGAAAGCATAATAATACTTGTCACCTTGTGGGGACACAAGCATTGCAACCCCACCAGCGCCATTCCTACTTCTAGAACCATCAAATAACATCTTCCACACCTCATCTTGTTGTCCTAGCTATTGTTCTATTTTCTTTTCAAGGTTTGGCATGACTGCATCAGGTTCATCCAACATATATATCCCCAACCAGTTTCTTCAATGTTGTCATTCAGATTATCCACAGTGTTTTTTGCTGCCCACTCATTTAAGAGTATATCTAGTACACTTTCAACTTGCAAATCTTAAGCAACAAGAAGCTCATTATCATCAAAAACAACACAATTGGCATTAATAGTGCTTAGTATATAAGGTTCAATGTGGTCTTTGGCAAGTGACTCAGATTTTATGGTTACTTTTGTCCCATATCAAGTCCTAAACAACATGTGAGACCAATTTGAAGACAAATAACCTCCTATCTTGGTAGTGAAATCCCTTGACAAACACAAGACAAAATATGGTGGCAAATCAATAACAAATATATCTTGGGGAATGAAAAAGTTTGGGCAAGCATGTAGAGTAAGAATTGCATCCTTAATAACACCTACAGTGTTAATGGATGACCCATCAAGCTGGACTACATCCTTTTCAAGAGGCTAATACTTTAAACCCAACCTATCAACAATCTATTTGGGTAGAACATAACTACTTGCCCCACTACCTACCATGCAGTTATGGACCAATTTATCCCCTATTATCAAAGACACATAAAAAGGAGGGGGTTTGACATCTTTACCAGATTGTTTATTGTTGTCCTAAGGTGCATATGTGAAAACAACCTCAACTTGACCCATTGGTCCATCACTTGAAACATTCAAATAAGTCAAAGGAGATTGTAATAAGTCCTTTTGACCTAGGATTGACAAAGAGTCTCACATTGACATAGACACGTTCACTTTTTTTATGTGTTCAACAATATTGAAAGGTGTAGCAATGTTTACCTTCTGATGAGTCCTTGCAACAACATGATCTACTTGCAAGTGGGGTTGCTCCTTGGTAGCACCTTGTGTATTCCTTTGCAATATGTGTGACACTTGAGATGTGGATAGTTCAACAGCTTCCAATTTTTTGTTTGTTGATTGTTCAATCTCAAAATCCCTCTTTTTGGCTCTTGTATTAGCTATAACTGGAGAATCATCCCTATGCACTCCACAAAATTCCTCTCCTTGCCAATTTAGGAGAGTTGTATCACTTGGAGGGAGATTCTGCTATTGTGGAGACTCCTCATTAGGCACACTTTGCATATTTGACGAATTTTGCACCATCAATGCTTGATTGATAACCCCATTTGAACATGTAGCTTGATTGTGGGGTTGGTTGCAAGGAAAACACAAATCATAATCAGTTGCAAGGTTATTATGGACTGGGACAAGATCTCTGGCTGAACTGATTGGAGTTGGATTATATGCTTGAAACGACCTTGGATTAAGATTATGCCTTTTACCTTGATTGTTTCCTTGAAATGGTTGTCTATTAGCTTGATGAGGTTGATTTTTCCCTTGACTTTGAGGTTGATATAGCTTAAGATTCTGTAACTGCTGCTTTTTCATAGTCACTAACTCATTTCCAAAGGACTAAAGTAAGCCCTTTATTTCTTGCAGCTCAGGAGATGGGGTTGGAACAACCTTATCTTGATTAGCAGTAGCTGGTATTGTTTGAACAATAGGTAGAGGAGAAAAAGGTGATATTTGCGAAGGCATAAAAGGCTGAATTTTTAGGAAAATAGGCATTGGCGGTCTAGGTGCAATCTTACCAGCCTGGATAAGACTATTTTTTGCCCTCACTGCAATATCAAATGCAACTGGTAAAGTGATACCTCCCATAGATTGTATCATCACTGTTAAGAGCCTTAAGTAATAAAGAAATGCATATTTTGGAGGTCTTATTGTAGTAGGAATCCTCTCCCATGTCTTCTAAAAATGGAAGTTGAAATCCATCATTTCCTCCTGAGGAGCTCTCTTAATTGTAGTCATTTGCTTAACTAGTGACAAGCGACTAGACTTGTCTTGAAACTACTTATTCAAAGCTGCTCCCAACTCATCACATTTTGCTACAAAACCAACTGCTAAACCCTTGAACCACTGAAGGGCCTTCCCCTTTAGTGAAGCTGCCAACAATCTCACTGCAACATTCTCTTTAGTGATGTGATGGACTCCACATAATGAAGCTACATCCCTAATATGCTCAATGGGAATAGTTTGATCCTCCCTTGTGAAAAAAGGTAAACTTTTTAATGCAGCCATAGGAATATTATTATGTTGTTGCAGGTTTAGTGGGCTGCCTCCATTAAATGGAACAATAGGTTGATTCCTTTGTGCTACCATTGGATTGACTTGAACTAGTTTAACATGTACATCAACTAAAGGAATAAAGACACTTGCTACAACTACTACAACTATTGGTTTGAAACTAGGCAATGTAAACTAAACTCTTTTTGATGAGAAAGGAGTTTGTTGTGTTGTTCTACCTTGCCCTTTGGGTGTGAACAACTGTAAATATTCAAAAGGAATATCAATTCTCCTAGTTTGTATCCTTTTCATATGCTATCTTGCACTGGTTTATGAAAATCTACCTACATAAAGTCACCAGATATGCTTCACCAACCTTTGAAAAGGTTTGAAATTTGATAGTTGCATATCAAAACCAACAGAATATTGAAATTTCAAAACTATCTTAATTCAACAATCCCACTGTGTGTTCCAAAATTGTTATCACCTAAATGTACACCCTTTTTTGAACACTGTTCAACCACTCAGTTAAACATTGAAATACCTCTCAAAGTGTAAGCTTTAAAAGCAAAGATCAACCTCTGGAGAAGGCCAATTTCCTATAAGGTTATCACCTAACTAAGCTATTCTACTATTTTTCCAAGGAAAAGGGGAAGAGAAAAATGCATAAATTGAAAATGCTAAAAATGAAACTAAGAAGGTGATACACCAAACTAAACTAGGACATAAAACTCAATCTCCAAACACTTGACTACAATGACAGAAAATAAATTTGCACAACTCATTACTACATGCCTTTGCATAAGTATTTCACAAAGAGGTCCTAATGCTCAAACTCCTAGGAGGAAGATAACTCCATAGCTCAAAGTCATTTGCATTTTTTTAACACAGTTAGCAACTTGCATTAACATACTTTTGCATAAAGGTGATTATATCTGAGACAAAGTTATAAGGAAATGAACAATACCTCACAAATAACTTGATCAATCACTTGAATGCACACAATAATGCAAAGAAAAAGAAGGAAAAACCTTCAAATCTATGATATCCAAGGCCTTCACTATATTTCATATCCCAAAATGAGTTACAAAAGTATGCCAAAAATCGTCTAAGGACTGAAAAGTCACTAAATCCCAAAAAGTGCATAATCAAAACTAAGTACAAAAGAGTCAACAAAGTGACTATATCTCCAACTCCCAAGCAGTTGCACCAAAGAAGGAACTAGAAACTTCCTTCAGTCGGATTCCTCCAAAAAGCTAAGAATATAGCAACTAAATCGCCTCCAAAAGAACTCCTATGTGCGGAAAAAGCCAAGTTTGACCCTGCCAAGCATTAAGACATGCAAAACCACCCCCCAGATGCTCTCATAATCTCCAAAAAAGTATGTAAAAGCTCCTATATTCTCTCCACATGTTTGACAGATTGCTTCAACCACCCCTATATTCTAGCAAAGCATAAATTCCAAACTATATGCTCTTAATTCATTTTCAAGGCATGAAATCTTACTTTTGTATTTAAAAACAACATTTATAATGAAGTGATTTATAAATTATCACTTAATCAAAATGTTCAACATTTAAAAAAACAACGCAAAAAACAATACAAGGCTCCGCTAAGAGAGTCAAAGCAAAATTTTACAAGGTTATGAAGCTAGTGTGCCTTACACAAGAAAGACAAATAAGGCCCACTAGGGTAAAATCCTTGACCATGACATGTATTAGTTGCTTCATATATTTTTAAAATAAAGGTGAAAATTCACCTTATGCTATCGGCCTCTTTAGGGTTTTTAACAAAATGGCCCAAAGTGCTTTGCAAAATATTTCATTTACACCAACCTTTCTAGAAGTTTGGAGGGAGCCAACATAGGGTTTTGAATTGGAGCTTTTCGTGCATTCTCATAGTAGATTTTGAGGCTTCAGTGGCATTTTCACATTATTTTCTGGCAAAAAATCATCACAAGAAAATAATCTAGGTAACTTTTATAAGCATATTCAGTCTTTTAATTTCATTTTCTGTGGAGAAAATGCTCAAACTTGGGCTTTACTATATATAAATAATGAGCATTCTTTTCAAAATTTCTATGTACTCCATATGCTTGATGCTTTTTTGGAAAAGAAAACACATCCTGCTCTATGTTTTATTATTTTCCACTCTGACTAAAAACCACAGGTCGTGACATCTCTTATGCAATCTGTGAAAGAATAGAATCATAAACTCTCCTCTCTTTCTGGGTTTTGTTTTCATTTTGAGGGTTTCATTTACTTGCAAATAAAATACTCCTTTGTAATTTAGATGGCCATGGCTAGACACAGGTATTCGAGGGCTCTGTTCTCCTTTGTTCAGCCACTATATCTATGAATGCATTCTGTAGATTTTTTTTGGGTTTCATCCTTTTACATTTTGAATAGAAACCATAGGCCATGGAAACACCTTTACGCACTACTCTTGTTTTGATATTTGACTGTACTAGTACCTTTTGTATCACTTATACTATGAATTGATTACTATACTGTGTCAACAATCTGAAAGAAAATCACACTACCTTTATTGGACTACTTTTATCAAACTGTCAAGAACACTCCCTTTTACTATGATAATAATGCATATCTCACAGATAGTAGCTACTTCTTTATACTTTGCAAGTTCATTCAAAACCCCTACTGTCATCTTGCAACCTTGCAATCTCTTGGCATGCAAGCTTCAATTATGCTTTTATCTCTGCATACTTATGGTGACTATGTTACTCACTTTCTCTGGACTGTTTCTTTGCAAAACATTGCTTTTCAGTGACAACTCTGGAAAAGCTTAAAGATACTACCAATAATAATACTTTTTGCAACATTATCATGATTACTATTAGTTGTCTTGACCTTGCTACAGGTACAAACCCTTGACAAATGATGACTGTCATATACTAACTCTATACTTCCTTTCACAAATTTTAGTGAGTTCTTCATTTGTCGTTTATGGTCACCATCATGGATGTTGTCATACATAAATCTCAGTCGCTCAAGCATTATTATAGTCATTTGAATATCATAGTCATAGATGCACAACTTTGTCATGCACTCTTCTTGCCACTCATGCTTTGTTGACAATGGCTATCATCTCTTCTTGTTGCTTTACAGTCATCTAGGGTAGACCTCCCTTTCACTGTACTCTATCATTCATTTGATGTCCTTCACATTCCACATACATGCTTCTTGTTTTATTCCCCTTTATTGAGAGCTATGCATTATTGTGACTGCCTCTTTTGATTTGTTGTCTTTACTTGCCTTGTTTAGGGTCAATTGAACACTCATAGACTTCATTCCTTTTTGGAAAATCTTTAGAAGGTTCCATGTTGCTTCTTTCCTTGGATTTGATTATTCTTCTTGTGCCAAGATAAACTTACCAATGGATGTCTATTCTCTATAATCACTTTTTTCATTTGATAAAGCATAAAGCATAATTCTCATTATCTTTACTACACCTAAAATGAAAAATGTAAGTGATTATCGAATTTTTTGTTGCTCATTGTAATGTAACTTGCTTTAGTGTATTATGTATTGTGTGGCTGCCTCGTAGGATCTTAAAGAGACTACTAATCGTGTGCTCTATGGTGACTATTTTCTTAACACCTGCAATTCCTCATTCACTGTCTCTTGATTTTATGAACACTGCACACTTGCAAAGTATTGATCTTCAATGTTGTCAATGCCATGTGATAGCATACAATGTATGATAGATTTGGGACTGCTCCCCTATCCCCTAAAAAGCACTGTCATCAGGTAATTGATAAGACCACCTTTTGAATAGTCTTCATAACTATTTCCATGCACAAGATCACTGCATTATTTGATCACATATGGTCACTGTTCTTGGATATCATATTTTATTGCAAACACTGTCTTCCCTTTGTGATTAGTGTTACCAGCATGAATATCAATGTTATTGTAAAAACTCATAAAAGCACTGTTTCATATACCATACATGGTTGTTAGGATCATGTTTCTTCATGACTCAATCGAAAGGTATTGATCCTATTCATTGCTTTGATTCTTCTCATGATAAGTTTTGTCTTCATCTTTTTAATGCATCTATGTCTTGCTTTTCATTCCACCATTCCAATATAAATCATTGTTGTCAAAGTGACACCACTGTCTTTATGACTAGGCATGACTACCACAAGTAGCTTATGATAGCTCCTCATTGAGTAACTCAAAATAATCTCTATGAATGCTTGTGGATGAGCCTTTTGACATGTTTCTATTGACAAGGAGTATCATGATTAATGTGAGATGACTCCCATTAATAATGGTACCTTTCTTTGTCAATAAAAACATGATTAGTGAGACCTATCAACAGAGATTCAATTGTGATATAAAAATGCAATTATCCCTCTCTAATGGAAACAGAGGGCAACATGCTGGGCTCAACTCTTGTGGGAGCCACATTTTATCCCACATGCTATAATCAGATAAAACAAAATAGTGACAAGGATTTCATCTATACTTGCAAAAGAAGCAAACATGTTAGATAAAAACAAGCATATGATAGATATGTTCGATAATTCTCTTATTTTCCTGGACATCTATGGTATGCTTGGTTATTTGAATGCACATGAGGATCCGATTATATGTTTATACATTTTTAGTTAACAGATTTTTCCTTCAAAAATGAATAAAGAAAATGACTTAGAATGCCCAACAAGAAGAAAAATAGTAGTAACAATTGAGTCACTTGCAATGGTATTTGCGAGTGCTCTCTGTTTATTTTACAAGGCGCAGCTACCTTTGAAAGATATGACTTGAATGGAAAATATTGAGGTATGCTTTTAACTAGAAAGTAGGAAAGGAATAATAATATTTATCCATAACCATAAAATTAAATGTGATGAATTGATTTAGAATGAAGTGAAAGCAGACAAACTATACAAAGCCCATTTATTCCACACCCATGATAAAAAACAAGAAAAGAATGAGCAGTAAATTTCTCCTTCAATAAATGAATTATTTTGCATTCAAAGTTCCATAAATAATTGTACATACAGTTTGATATAACAGAATCAATATTGGAAAGAAATTGCAAAAGCCCAAAGTCTATAGACAATCAAAAGAAACATTTGCAAATGCAAAGATGTGAAAACACTTTCTTTATTTCTCCAATATCAAAATTGTGAGCACAAAGGCCCAACACCCTGTACAACCAACCGTGTTGAAAGAGAACCCAAGACTGCCCCCACTTCCCCTATTTCTGGGAATAGCCAAAAGATGCCACCACTAGAAACTTGGAGGCCTATATATACATGCACTCCAAAACTGCTACATTACAAAAGTAACGATCTTGAAAATGATCGACGACAAGGATCGTGAAATGACAACTATTTTTAGAAAAATACATTATTCTCTGTCTTAAAAATATTCCATGCATGTTGCTAAACTGTTGGAGGTGCCAAAACTCTATATAGCTCTAGTTGCATCTCCATAACTCTATACAGGATCACCTTGTACTCGACATAGCTGGTTTTCTCCTTCCAGGCCAGTGAACATAGTTGAGAGATGGTGTCGAATTGCTCTTCCTCTGGCCAACTCAAATAAGGTTGTAGAATAGGAACAAGTTCATCTTCCCATTCCCTAACGTCACCAGGAAGTACCATTTTGAGAAAACTCTGGAATCGAAAAAAACACTGCCACTTTCCCTTGCATGCAAGCTTATTTAACTCCGTTGGTGGAAAGTGGTCATTTATTTGCTAAGCAAATGTGTCAAACCGTTTTTCCAACTTTCCTATTAAAGAGCTGTCCTTTCAGAGGATTTTTAAAGATTACATTAAACTCTCTATTGAGGTCTCAAGACATTTGAGAATACATTCCTTAAAGGCGTTGTATAATTCATTAAATGCACTGACACTTTGGAAATCATATATCTCGTTGAGGTCGTCCCGTTGCTACAAGCTAGAACTTTGTAACTATGGGTCAGAAGCTCTAGAGTTTCAAGAACTGTTGATATCCCGACAACATAAAGCATCACTTACAAAGGTTGCAAGAAGGTCAGGTGATTTTGAAATTTTGAAACCTAGCGACTTGGTTAGGGAACTTGATAGGACCGCGATAGTTATAAGATTTTTCAAAGCTGCAACTTAGATATAAATGCACAAGTTTAAAAATTATCATCAAAGGAGAAGCTTTAAAACAAAATGACTTGGAAATAAAATTTTAGGGGGTAACATCGGCTTTGACTAGGGACTGTATTTTTGTAGAAAATGTAGAGAACTCCAGAATCATTAGGGTAGACCAGTCCAAGTCCATTGGGCATGGAGTCAAAAGGAAAGTAAAGGATAGGGGAAAATAGGGTGGAGGGGAATCAGGCACAAACTTAAACCAAAACGGAAATTAACCAAACAACAGAAAGGAAAGAACAACCTAAGACTCCTATATGCACTCGGACTAGGTGAAAAAACACCAATTTCCTTATGGAACTATGCAAAGTCATTTACAGGTTCAAAAAAATAGATACCAAAATGAAAAAAATGACTATGCCAATGGGGCATTACCATACTTAGCTGCAACTTGATGCTTTGAATAACAACTATGTGATTTTTGATATATGCAAATCCTCTAGATGAAATATTGAATCCAAATAATTGTTCCTCATGAAAAGTATATGAATTAGATAATACTTCAATGTCCTTATGCCTCCTGAGAAACACTCCCTCTTGTATGGCTTGAAGTATAGCAATCTCAAGTCTTTGAATGCATCTTTCATGATTTGATTGTAATTCTTCTTTAATTTGACGACTCATATCTAAATTGCTCAGTGGACGATTGACAACATTCATTTATATAATCTCGCATGCGACATTGTGATGCACTTGACTGTGCAAGCAAGGAGTAATCAACCCTCGAATTGGACAACCCACATATAAACCATCAGATGAGAACCTCCCTTTGGTGCAATCCACTTTTCTGGCAGCACATGATTGAGAATTATCTTCGACTGGAAAAACTCCGCTTTCTTTTATAACATTTGATTCAGCAACTCGGTGACTCACTTCATCACTCATATCTATAGCTTTAACATCAGTCGATTTAGGAAATGTGAAGGCTTCAAATCCAACTTGCATACAAATTAGAGGAGAGACATTCAACACCCCGTTTGTATGTTTGGCATCTTGAAATTGTTCCTCATCACCAACAAAGTTGTTAGAAGATTAATCTTTACTTGGTAAAGGTTATTCTTTAATTGTAATTATTTATTAACTTGTAGAATATTCCAAAGGAATCCCTACAAGTCTTTTGTCTTTTTTGTCATCTCACACATATGTGAGGATGGCTTATTTTTAATTCCTTTATTAAGGAATATTTGTAACCACCTCCTTAAGAGGTGACACTTTGCACACACATAGATGAATGGTGGCATTCATTGAGTTGGGAGTTACATTCTAACTCCTTCTCACCTCTACTTATTGAGGTGCCTCTCCTCTCATTCTTTAAGACTCATGCAAGCAAGCTAAGGCTGAAGCTCTCTCTCTTTGTATTATTCTTTAGGCATTTTGCCTCCATTCATAATATTGGGGTTTTTTCTTGTTTTTTCCCCTTAACAAATTCTTGTGTCTCTCTTGCTTTGGTGGTGCTTGGTTTGGCTACTTCAATTTATTTGGTAATCTCTTTCCTTCAAACAATTGCTCTTTATTAGTACTTTCCATTGCTCTTTTCTATTTCCTTTCATGGTATCAGAGCTTGGTATTACTAATATCTTGTGAGCTATATTGTTGAAGGTTTACCATATTTTTCAGCACACCATTGGAGACATTCTCAAAGAGGAGAAGAAGATCTAGTGCCTAATCTTGGTTGTTTTTTGTCTTCTAACCCTTGTGCAGGTTTTTTTATCTAAAGTTTTAAAGTATTTTAGTTTGCATGCATACTTAAGTTTATGCAGTTTTTTTTTTCTTTTAAACCATCAAATAAAGGGTTATAGTTCAAGTTTTTAAAAAAAACCCATTTTTTGCATGTTCAAATTCTTGTAAAAAATCAATTTTTTTTAGAAATTCTTTTCTAACCTATTTTTATTGTGCAGGAATTTCAGTTTTCTAATTTCATACTTCAAATAATTTGTTTGCATTTAGTGCAAAAACCCAACAAGGGTTTATCTTATTTTTCAACTTTCAATTTAAAGTTTATTTATTTCTACAGTTTATACAAATCTTAATATTAGATCTGTATAAAAATTGATTATAATTTGTATGCATGTTTATTTTTTGCAAAATTTTAGAAACCCTCAAATAAAAGGTTATATTTCATTTTTTTTAGATCTGTAACTTTTTTTACAATATGAGGTTAAATCTGTAAATAAAATCACTATATTTTACATTTTAGAAAAAGGGTAATCTGCTTTTTTACATATCTGTAAAAATTCTCCATATTTACATGTTCAATTTAAAAAAAAATCAATTTCAATATCCCTATTTTTTCTATTTTACTATTAATCTCAATCTTTCTTGAATAATAAAATATCAAAAAATATTTAAAAATAATAAATAATATTCAAGCTTTCAGCCATTGCATTTTTTTAAAGAAAGAAAAATCAATTTTCTTTTTAATCCAAATCTTGTTTACTAAATTTTGAAGGCCCTACCTCATACAAATCTTGCTTTTGCAACTTTTGGCCCGCTGTTCACAGCTCCTTCCTTCATCCAGAACGCAGCCATATCCTTCTGCACACCAGACCTGCACTCATGCAAAATAAAATCTTTATCTTCTTTTAATTTTTTAAAATCAAACCCTCAAAGTATTTCCCGCTGTTGCTCTTTAATCTCCTTTCAAAAAGATTTTAAAAAAAATCTTCCCGCCCATTCTCTTGGCTGGGCATTTTCCCTTTTTAATGTGCTTTTGAAGTTTTTTTTGAAAAAAAGGCATACTAGTTTTAATAAAAGTTTTTATTATGCAAAAGGATTTTACCATAAAAAGTGAAAATAATTTTTTCATTATTTTTTAAAAGATTTGCATATCTTAAGCTTTTAAAAAGCTAAAAGATTTTTTTAAAAAGCACTCTTTTCCTCTTTTAATCGATTAAGTAGGTTTCTCAAATTTAATAAAGTCCTTTTTTTAATACTACGTTTTTTATTACAACTTTTAAAGTTTTAAATTAATTTTCTCTAAAGTTTATCATATTAAATCTATTAATATTTATTATTTTTTAAAATAATATATTAGTTTATTTTAACATTTGAAATTTAATTAATTATTTTTTTCTAAAAAAGTTGTTTTTAATATTTTA
The DNA here is from genome assembly GCA_007258455.2 of Sequoia sempervirens. Classification (NCBI taxonomy): domain Eukaryota; kingdom Viridiplantae; phylum Streptophyta; class Pinopsida; order Cupressales; family Cupressaceae; genus Sequoia; species Sequoia sempervirens. The sequence continues at coordinate 41,655 of VDFB02118625.1, forward strand.
GTTTAAAGGGGCTTATTTATTTTTAGACAATTTTTTTTTAAAGATTTAATTGAATTAAGAGGGATTTTTTTTTTAAGCAAATATTTACAATAGTTTTTTTTCATAAAGTAAATTTTTTATTGCAATCATGTCAACTTTAATTCCTGAGATTAAATTAACTAGTTCTAACTATCATTCTTGGAAAACTCACATTTCTTTCATTTTTTGATTTAAACATCTTTTGGATGTTGCAACGGATCCTAAATCTAAACCAGGTTCGTCTGCATCCAAAGATGAAATTGAAAAATTGAATCTTAAAAATGAGGAAGCCCTTGGCCTCATAGGTATCTCCATGTCACCCGAACTTTATGTTCACATTAGGACATGTACAACTGCCTATGAAGCATGGGACAAACTCAAAACAATTTATGATAGTACAAATGAATCAAGAAAAATTCAAATTCAAGATCAACTTGAAGATTTGAGGTATTCTGATTTTAAATCTATGGATGAATTTTTATTGAAATTTGATGCTTTAAATAGTCATTTGGATGGTTTAGGAGTTAAATTAGATAATCTTAGATTAATTCATCTTATTCTTAAAAAGTGTCTTCCTAGACAATTTCAACAATTCATTACTAATATTCATGCTCAATTAGCTATTCCTTCTTTAGCTACTCAATTAACTTATGATATTTTTCGTGATTTATTAAGACAAGAAGAGGCTAAGTTAATTCAGTTTGGTACTCTTAAGTCTAATGAACATGCTTTCTTGTCTAAGCATAAGAAAAATTTTAAACCTCATTCTAAACAACAACATTATAATTCCAAACCTCATTATAATAATGGCAATGATCCTAGAGAGTTTAACTCTTCTAAGAGACCACATTGCACTTATTGTAATAAGGATGGTCATTGGAAAAATACTTGTTTTAAAAAGAAAATTGAGAAAAAGCCTATGAATCAAAATAATCAACAATTTCATAACAATGGTGATCAATCTAGACGTGCTTTTACATGTAGTTTGAATGTTTCTAAACCTTTTTGAATGGGTTATTGATTTAGGTGCATCTCATCATGTTGCTTCACATAATTTTTT
>VDFB02118626.1:0-25767 GCA_007258455.2 Sequoia sempervirens
GTTGATTTTGCAGCGCGTTAGGTTGATTTTGTAGCGCTTGGAGGTATAGATTGATGAAAAATTGTGCATTTTGGTTTTCGTCGATTTGTTGTTGATGCCATTTATTTTAATTTGATTGTGACTAAAATAAATGGTACACGATCTCATGATGAGCGAGATCCATTGATTTGATAATTATTACCCTCATGATAGGCGAGGAATAATTTAGGATGTCTGAAAGAATGAACCCGATTGATAGATGAGGGTTCCTTGATAATTTGATAATTTGATAGGTAAAGCATAAAATTTGATGCCCTCTTGATGTTTGATATTCTGATTGGTAACATATTGATCTAAAAAATGTTCTTTTTGTATGACAACAGGAGCATTTAGACGTTATCTAGGTGCGAGAGCAGTTCCCTTGGCCTTTTGATATGATACCGAGACTTTCACCTGATGAGAGACAACATATTGCTGCTTGCGGTTTAGCGACATTACTTGACATGCCCCATATTAGACTCAATAGGGGTCTATTGACAGCCTTAGCAGAGCGGTGGCATAGTGACCACAACACCTTCCACTTACCTACTGGCGAGATGATTGTGACACCAGAGGATGTATGGCGTATTCTTCGCATTCCTTTTGTCGGAGAGATTGTAGTGTATGACTCAGAGGAGGTTGGTGGGGTAGAGGCTATGCAGAGAGTCTTTCAGGATCCCCACGTTGCGGGAGAGTGGATTCCATGGATAGATATGTATGAGTCATATGCTCCTCTTCCTTCAGTTTTGGCCGGCTTTATTGGTGGATTCCTTTGTCCTGATAAGAGGTCAAAGGGTCTATCTCTTGGATGGGGTCGGGTGTTAAAGGGTCTGGTGGCCCATAGGACGAGATATGCTTGGGGCATGTGTATGCTTGCCCAGTTATACCATGATTTACACTGGATTGTGTACCTTGGCGACAACAGTTTATCGGCAGGGGCTACACTTCTTCAGGTATGGGCATGGGAGCATATTGCTGTTACGCGTCCCGTGCCAGTGTTAGCCAGACCAGCGACGAGGCCTTATGTGTTTCGTTATAGAGGCAGGCCTACCCAGCATATGATGGGTAAGCTTGATTATTGGAGGCGGATTATTGATGATGTGGAGGCAGTGACCTGGCGTCCCTATTTAGACTGTGATGACTGGGACGATGATGATATTGAGTTGGGGTTCTTATCCGATTCGATGTATTTGATCGAGAAGAGCCCCAGGGTCCTGGAGCGATTCCTGTTTCGTCGTGTGTACAGACAGTATGGGATTGTTTAGTGCATGCCACAGGGTGTAGCACATTATGGACGATGTCGGATAGATGTCAGTGATTGGAGTCCCAGTTTACCTTATGGGGCACTTGTTGAGGGTTACCGTGCTCTACAGTGATCAGCCTGGGATGTGCGGCGGGACATTGTTGAGGCACCTATTATGCCCGAGTATGGAGAGTATTTGGATCTACACCCTCCTCCACGGATTACTATTCCAGATGAGCGATACTGACACCAGCAGCGTGACACAGTAAAGTGAGTTAATTCGGAGGCCGGGAGAAGATGATGTGATATTGATAATGCATGGTGATATTAGCGGTGGGAAGTGATGAGGCGATGGCCGGTAGCGTGATGATGATGAGTGGAGATGGGGCCGAGGCGTGGCGGCCGAGGGTGCCGGAGCCTCTACTGGTCTCGCCTGGCCGGTATTCTTCGTCCCGGCCCGGATCCATGTCCAGTGTGAGCTTCTGATCACAGTCACCGGTTTTGCCGAGGGGCAGCTAGCATAGGTCCGAGGATTATTAGCACGGTGTGAGCTCGAATGCGAGAGCCTGACTAGCTCTTTGCATGAACCGCAGGTCCATCTTTGATTGGTAGGAGATGAGGCCTTACCGGTGGCGGCAAGCGACTCCAATTGACAAGTGTCACGACACGGTTGACTGCCCGAGCACGAGATCCGCGGCCTTGGCTATTTGGCGAACACTATCGAGCGAAGCGGCGAAGGCGCATAAACTATAGCGAGAGAAGCTGCGAGAGTGGCGGATAGGACACTCTGTAGCGGAATTATATAGAGAGCAATCTGGCTTAGTCTTGAGGTGGAGTTCTACAAGAAGCGCTATCACATGAGTTTGCCCCAGGCGAAGGAAGTCGATTATGCCCGATCTCGCTTCGAAGGACTTCGTTGAGGAGCCCGATGAAGTAGAGGCGTGACACAACCTCTTCCGAGAGATCTGAGAGATCCGAGAGATCCTGGGACATCTGGTGGTGGTCCTGATACTGGTGCGAGACCTACTCCTTCTGGTGCGAGTACCACTTGATATCAGTTGTGTACCTTTTGAGAGATATATACAGCCCTTTTTGATATGATGTTATTTTCATTCTTTTCAGACTTCATTGTATACTTGACATTTGATGAGATATATATGTGCAGCGGTTCGATTGATCTATGATATGTTCCACATGATTTATGTGATGGATGCATTGATTTTATGATGTTTCTAAATGTGATGGATGCATTTTATGTTTTTATGTTTTATGATGATTTATTTTACTAGCTTGTATGGATGCATTAATGATGATGTGATATGATATTGATGATGTATTTCTTTTCCTAATGAGATGCAATGTATGATAAATAAAATGTGATGTTAATGAATGATGTATGGATATTGGATATATGACGTATAAAATGAGATGTAAATGAAATGATGCATGTAATGAAATGATAGATGTGAATAAAATGTGAATGAATGAAAAATGTAATGAATGATGAGCGGTAAATGTTTTGAGAAATGAATGTAAATGTTAATGAAATATATTGAGAAATGAATGATAAATGTTAATGAATGATGAGATGTAAATTAAATGTGAATGAAATGATATATATAAATGAAAATGTAATGAAAATGTATGATGAAATGTGAATGAAATGATATATATAAATGAAATGTGAATGAAATGATATATGTAAATGAAATGTGAATGAAAGGATATATATAAATGAAAATGTAATGAAAATGTATGATGAAATGTGAATGAAATGATATATATAAATGAAAATGTATGATGAAAATGTAATGAAAATGTATGATGAAAATGTAATGATGTATGATGAAAATGTAATGAATAATGATGAAATGTAAATGAATGATGATTTTTCCACTACATGATAATGACAATGTGATGAGATGTAAATGCATGATGTAACATAGCGTGTATATGATGCCATGAAATGAGATGTTTATTGTGAAATTTAGGATGAGATGAAGAAATGATTCTATAGATACATGTCATTATGAAAATCGCATGTGTCAAGTATACTCAATCTGTGATAAGAAAAAGATAACATTATTTGCAAATGAATCCTTGGAATTTGTGCAACCAATACTCTGTAGGTGTATTATTATGAATGCAATTTACCATGCAAACCTATTTTATCAATGCAAACCTAAGTGTCATTTCAATAATCTTTTTGTTCTGCTTTGTATCATCACTGAACTTTATTTTAAAATGTTGAAAGTGAATACAAGCATCAATGATATGAGATAGACCAATGATGACCTGAGTATTTCTTTCATGATTTTTGATATTGCAAGCGAACACGAGCATCAAGGTATAAGATAGACCAATGATGACCTGAGCATTTCTTGCGTAAACAAACAAGAATTTATCATTTTCTTAAGTGAATCGGAATGTCATCCATGATACTTGGTAGAGCACTTCCCGCGACAATTCACAAAATAATAATGACTAACTCACAAACAGCAAACAAAGAAAAGGTATCATTCTCCTTCCTTGCTTCTCTAGTTCAATACATCATCGAGTAGCTCCAAAGAAATGATAATCAAATGATAAGATGAAGAGCACCGCAATTCAAATTCTACCTAATGTATTTTCAAATCATTATTCAGATTAGATCATCAGTGTTGAAATGTGTGTGCGGATGTTTGCATGATATTCTCAGACGTTTGACTAAATGATGTAACCTAAAAACCTATCCTAGGGGTCTTGGGGACTGATCAAAGATTAGTCTTTCCTACGTTATACACGCAGAGACCACGTAGTTCGACTGACACAGACTCCACTTTCAATTGATGTAGACTCTATTTTTGTGTTTTCGATTTTCTGATTTTTTTTATTTTTATTTATTTTTATTTATTTTTGGATTTTGATGGTTTTTCTGATGTGTTTGGATTTTGATTTTCTGATGTTTTTTTGATTTTGATGTATTTTCTGATGTTTTTTGGATTTTGATGTATTTTATGATGTTTTTTGGATTTTGATGTATTTTCTGATGTTTTTGGATTTTGATGGTATTGCCACTTGATGTTGTCATGTTTGACTGCCTTTCCATGTAAGCTGAAATTCTATTTGTACCAGATAACACTAGGATGTTGCCCCCAAGCCAGGGTAAATCATGGTATCTCTGCTATGATGTGGATAGTGATAATGATTATCCCAAATGATAGATGGAAATGATATGAAAGGAAACAATCGTAACAACACTGTACCCAATAGATAGAGGAGTTTGGTGAAAATCACAAGTAACGCCTGTTTGCCAGGTTTTCATCACTTGTTTTTATTGTGTCCTCTTTCTTTTTCTTTTGTATTTTTATTTTTATATATTTTTTGTTTTTCTCTCTTTTCTGTCATCATGACGCCTGTTTGCCAGGTTTTCATCAAGACAACTTTATTGACCGTGCACTATATATTCTCAAGTGTAGAATCGCCTGAGATGAATGCTGTTCATGGGCTCCTCCAACATGTCTCCTTCTGGTGTAGATAGCCAGTATGCTCCTGATCCGTAGACTGATATGATAACATAAGGCCCTATCTAGTTAGGTTCAAACTTTCCCTTCTTTTCTCTGTCTGCTTGATTTCTAGGGTTTTCCCGTAGGACCAAGTCTCCGATCTGGAAGACTCTAGGCTTAACCCTCTGATTATAGTTCCTAGACATCCTTTGTTGATAGGCTATCAAATGATTGACAGCTTGTTGTCGACGTTCATCAAGTAGCTCTAATTCTTGAAGTCTAGAGATCCTATAATCTTCATCTGAAATGAGTCCCTTTAGTGAAACTTGAAGGGATGGAATTTCTACCTCAATAGGTAATATTGCTTCTGATCCATAGACAAAGGTATGGTGTAGCTGTTGGTGTTCTGATGCCTTGCTAGTCTGTAAGCCCAAAAGCTGAGGGTTAAAATTTGAGCGTGCCAATCGCACATCCCTACCTCCATTTACGATCTTCTTGAGAATCTTTAGGATTGTTTTGTTGGAAGCCGCACTTTTGTCCATTACCTTGAGGGTATGCAGGGTTGGCGATGTTGGATAATGAAACTTTCACCGCAGTTCTTGGGCGTCTTGGTTCTTGAAAGGCGCCATTATCTATGAAGTGATTGGTAGGGGTATCCCATATCTACAAATGAGATAATTAAGTATGAAAGATGATATTTGCTTCGGTGGTGTGGTTAAAGGGAGCGCTCCACCCATTTTGTAAAATATTTTGTTGCGGTGATAATGAACTTGTGTCCATTAGATGAAGATGGGTTAATTTTCCCTACCAAGTCCAATCCCCACTGACAGAAAGGCCATGTAGTTGTGAATGGATGGAGCTCCTGTGCCGGTGCATGTATAAGATTGCCATGAACCTGGCATTTTGGACATCTCTTGACAAATTTATAAGATTCTTGCTCCATGTGTGGCCAGTAATACCCCAAATGAAGGAGTTTCTTGGCTAAAGATAATCCACTTGAATGTGTACCACAAATTCCTTCATGGACCTCATGTAAAGTGGAAGCGGATTCGTTATGTTCTAAACAACGCAAAAGAGTACCATCTAGGCCTCGACGGTAAAGGGTGTCAGCAATAATGGTATGTTTGGCGGATTGGCGTATGAAGTTGCACTTTTGGTTGCGAGAAAGATCTGGCGGTAAGATATTATCTTTTAGATAAGTATAAATGTCTCCATAAATGGAAGATTGGGCACTATCCAAAAGGATTATGGTTTGGGATTTGGGATTTGCGTATGCAGGATTTGATACTTGTTCTACAATAAATCGATAACGATCTTGTGTTTCAGGCATTTGTAGAAGAGATGCTATTGTGGCCATGGCATCTGCTGCTTTGTTCTCTGATCTTGGTATCTGTTCAAATTTGATTTCTATGAAGTATTTTCTTAGATCATCTACCAGTCTCTTATATAAAATGAGTGTGTCATCCTTAGTTTGGTAATCATTGTTGACTTGATAGATGATTAACTGGGAGTCTCCATACACCTGTAGTTCTGTGATTTTCCAGTCAATAGCCACTTTAATTCCAAGGATCAAAGCTTCATATTCTGCCACATTGTTAGTGCAACGGAAGGTAAGCCTGTAAGATCGTGGGATGGTGTGCTCCAGAGGTGTGACAAATAAAATTCCCGCCCCTGATCCATGTTGTGTGTAGGATCCATCGAAGTAGAGTTGCCACAGCTGTGTTGTAATGTTGAGGATATCCGCATCAGGAAATTCCATGGTCATAGGATGACTGTCTGATAATGGAGCTTTTGCTAATTGGTCGGCGATGACTTGTCCTTTGATAGCTCGCCTTTCTACATACTGAATGTCAAACTCACTGAGGAGCATGACCCACTTTGCCAATCTTCTTGTTAAAGCTACCTTGCTCAATAAATACTTGAGAGGATCAATTTTTGCAACGAGCTTGACAGTGTGAGTGAGCATATAGTGTCACAATTTTTGCGTCGCAAATACTACTGCTAAGCATGATTTTTCAATGAAGGTGTAGTTTACTTCATGTCCATTGAGTGTCCTGCTGATATAGTATATTGCATGTTCCTTTCCATCTCTATCCTCTTGTGCTAGCAAGGCTCCTAAAGAAATATCTGTTGTTGCGACATATAACAACAATGGCTTGTCTTCACTGGGTGGTACCAAGATTGGCGGTGTTATTAAATAATGCTTGATGTGGTTGAAAGTATTCTCACACTGTTCATCCCATGTAAAGGACACATTTTTATGCAAAAGATGATTGAATGGATGACACCGATCTGCTAGTTGAGAGATGAATCTCCTGATGGACTGTAGTCGGCCTTGTAAAGATCTTAATGTACTGATATTCGTAGGAGGTGGCATTTCCATGATGGCTTTGACTTTTGCTGGATCTACTTCAATTCCTTTTATAGAAACTATGTATCCAAGGAGTTTTGCTGATGTTACTCCAAAGGCACATTTCTTAGGATTCAATCTGACTTTGAATTTTTCCAACCTGTCAAATATTTTGGCCAGTATCTCTAGATGTCCTTCCCTGGTGTGAGACTTGGCTAAGATGTCATCCACATAGTCTTCCATGAATGTGTGCATCATGTCATGGAAGATTGTTGTCATAGCTCGCTGGTATGTAGCTCATGCATTCTTTAACCCAAAAGGCATGACGTTCCAGCAAAAGGTGCCCCATGGACATGTGAATGCTGTCTTTTCTTGGTCTTCAGGAGCTATTTTGATTTGATTGTATCCTGAAAATCCATCCATGAGTGATAGCATTTGATGGCCAGCTGTTAGATCTACTATCATGTCTATGTTTGGCAAAGGAAAATCATCCTTTGGACATGCTTTATTTAAATCCCGAAAATCAGTACATATTCTAATGGTGTTATCTGGCTTTGAAATAGGTACAATGTTGGATATCCATTCTGCATAATCAATAGATCTGATAAATCCAGCATCTAGTAGTTTCTTCAAATCATTTTTGACTAATAATGCAACATGTGGATGCATTTTTCTCAGTTTCTGTTTTACTGGTTTAGTGCCAGCTGGTAAGGATAAGTGATGCATAATGAGATCTGTGTCTAAGCCTAGCATGTTAGTGTATGACCAAGCAAAGAATTTGATAAAATCTGGCTTTTTTGTATTTGTCATGGATGCTACCAGGTGTAGGATTCTTGCTTTCTCTGCTGTGCCAATATTAATAGACTGTGTGGGCTCTATCAACACTGATGATCTTTCATGGTAATGTTGCGGGAGGATGTCAAACCTTCCATCCTTTGGTGCCTTAATGAGGTTTTCACCATTGGATGTGTTCTTTGTTTTTACTATTTTAGGATCAAATACTGCCATAGAATGGTTTTCACCATTAGATCTATTTTTTTCTTTCATATTTTTGCAACTGGAAGGCTTGGCATCCTCCTTCCTAAAAGCATTGTCAAAAGAAGTATTGGTAGAATAAGTATCATATTCCTCACAGCAAAGGTAATTAATGATGGCAGAATCAATGTCAAAAATAGGGAGATCAATAGGGTGTTGTGGTTCCCATTCAATAAGCTTGGGATGCAGTAAAGGCGATGAGTCATTAGATGGGTTGAGGTCAGCGATTGTGAAAGCTCGGATGGAAATATCATCTAGGTTGTTAGTGGTTATGTCGAGGCCTACAAAGGTATTTTCTTCCACATCATTTATCTCAATCGATGTCCGTTCATCTTCACTTGAGTCATCAAAATTTTGTGTTGCAGAGACAATAGGATTAAAACTCGAGCTTTGACCCTCCTCACGTTTGGGGGTATACTTTTTGATAATGTCGATCTGAATATCTTCATAGGAAACATCTGATAAGTTGTCCCACTCATATTCATTTGAATCTATTTTAGAGTTATCCCATTTTTGAAGAATACGCTCCATAGTTTTATTAGTGATTTCTGCTCTTGCTTCTTCTGTGTATCCTAGTCCAGTTCTGCAATTCTGATGAATTGCGAGGACTTGGATTGGTTCTGTTATACTTTGTTTCCCTCAATCAAGAGATCTTTGTTCTACTGCATATCCTAGTCCCGTTTTATCCTTATGTTGGAGTGTAAGAGGCTGGATTGGTTCCGTTATGCCTTGTTTCCTTAACCCAAGAGGTCCCTGTCCTGAATATCCCATCTTCTCCAGAATAGTTTTTCCCTTTCCATACTGATTTGTCTCTATGATATTGCTTGTAGAAGTAGAGGCTTCCTCATCCTTATAAAGCCAATTTAGTATGGCCTTATCTTCTGATTCTTCATCTAAGTTACCAGCTTTTACAAATCTGCCATCTAATGTTGTTGTAGATTGTCCTGAATTTTGGGTGATTGTAGATGGCTGTCCATATGTTTTTAAGGAGGGTAACATTTGTGATAGATGAAATGAGTGCCCCACTCCATATTCACTTATTCCTTTGTCACTTATCTGTACTTCCTTGGTGAATTGATGTGAGAGTGGAGCCAATTGTTCTTCAACATTTGAAGGATTAGATTGTGCTACCCTTATCTCTTGTGATTTTTGTTGTTTTGGAAGCCACTTGGATATGAAGCTTTGCTGCTGCTCACCATCTGATGTGCTAACTTCTCTATTGTGAGGTATCAATGTATCCTGAGATGTTTTTAATGCATGACAAGCTTGAGTGTCGTTATAGTCTGCTGTGATTGTTACCTCTTGTCCATTGACGGGAAATTTCAGGCATTGATGATAGGTGGGAGGTACTGCTTGCATATCATGTATCCAAGGGCGTCCCAATAGTATGTTGTATGTCAGTTCCCTATCTAAGACTTGGCAAACCACTTTTTGGACAATAGGTCCCACTTGAATGGGTAATATGATCAACCCTTTAGAGGACCTTTTTTCTTCATCATATGCTTTGATTGTGATTTTTCGTCTTGTATCAATGGCTTCATCTGAGTATCCTAGTGCACGAATCAGCTTTAAGGTACAAATATTTAAACCAGCCCCTCCATCTATCAGGACACGCTTTACACGGTGTTTGTGGATGAGGACTTCAATGTGCAGGGCGGAATTATGTGGATGGGTGAGTGATACATCATCATGTTCGGAAAATGAAAAGCAATGAGGCGCAGATAGATGTCCTACCATAGCTTGGAACTGACACACATCCAAATTGTTAGGTACCGTAGTTGATACAAGAGCTTGTTCAAGAACCTCTTTGTGTGATGGGGAAATCTTTAAAAGTTCTAGGATGGATATTTGTGCCGCTATTTTCTGCAATTGATCGATGAGATTATATTGATTAGAGGGAGTATCCACAGATGGGGATGATATTGATGCCCCTTTCAATATAACTTTGGATTGTGCTCTTGTTGTGGCATTAACCGGTTGGTACTCTTGTTTCCCTTTGAGTGTGATTACGTTAATTTGGTTTTCAGATTTGTCCATATGTTGTACCAAATTGGTACATGTAATGTCATTGTTCTGATTGATTTGATTGCATAACTCTTCATCCTCCTTGGCAACAGAAAAATAAAGGATCGTTGTGTCATAAACATAACCAACGTTTTTACCTTTGGTGTTTGCGGAAGAAGATTCTCCCTTCTGATAATTGGGTAGATGATTTTTGAACGTTGTATGATCTTTGTTTGTTTGGTGTCCCTCTACAAATACTTTCTTTTGATCTATGAGGTCTTGTACCGCATGTTTTAATTGCCAACAATTTTTAGTCATGTGGCCTTTATTTTGATGGTAGTGACAGTAATGTAAGTCATTCCACCATGATGGTTTGACTTGAGGGTCCCAATTTCTAGCCTCTTGTACTTGGATGAGTTTTTCATCTAAAAGTTCTTTGAGGACTAATTCCAATGATTGTCCTAACGGCGTGAATTTTCATTTATTGGATGGTCGTTGGAATGATTGGGTTTTTGTTTCTCCAGTGTTTTGATTATTTCCTTGATCACTACTTTGTTTGACATTAAAACCATTGTTTTGTTTGTTTGTAGTGGTTGGTGTCAAGGTGAATACTGGTTTAGATGTGTGTGTATCGATCATGGTATCGATATTCTTGTTCTTTTGCCAAAATCTTGGTTTTTCATTGTTGTTGTTAGAGGAATTGTTATTGTTTGAACCTTCAATGAAGTGTTTGATTGTTCCTCTTTTGATTAGAGCCTCTTCGATTTTGAGCCCTTTTTCAATAACTTGTTCAAATGTAGATGGACATTGTAAGTCCAATCTGTAATTCATGTCATCCACTAAGTTATCAATGAACATCTCTATCTTCTCCTCTTCAGGAATAGATCTGGGGTATTTAGCAAATAGCCTTCTCCATCGTTGGAGAAAGGAAAGAAACTTTTCACCCTTTGCTTGTTTGGCGTTGTAGAGTTCTTTTAAGGTTACCCCATGTTGGATGTTGAATGAGAAGTGTGTTATGAACCTATTGATCAGTTCTTCAAAAGATTGGATCCCAGGTTCCAATTTAGAAAACCACTCCATGCAAGTGTTTCCTAAGCTTCTTGGAAATAATCGTAGTAAGAGTCCTCGTGTGCGAACTCTATACTCATGGCTCGAAATTCCCGTACGTGATCAAATGGATCAGTTCTCCCGTTGTATTTATTGTACGTTGGGTACTCACAATACCGTGGAAATGGTATCATGTTAATGCTTGAGTCGAATGGATAAGGGAAAATGTCTTGTAAGGAATATCTTTTTGTTGGCCCTTGTTGGATATTAGTTGGGTTAGGTGTGGTTGTTTCCTTGAGTTGATTGACATCAAAGTCTTTAGGAAGCTTAGCACCTTTGTTAGCTAATAATAAAAGATACTTTTCCATATCTTGCTCTAGCATCTTTTCCATAAATTTATGGAAATGAGGGTCTTGTTGAACTTTCTCGATTTCCTCTATGGTTATTTCTTTTTCATGTGAGTTAATGAGAGGATCAGTGTTGCTATATCGTCCCCAAGGGTTTTCTTCAGCCATGGCTGCTATTCTTTCGTTTTCTTCTTGTTGTTGTTTTTGATATGCTGCTTGTGTGAAAATAGGCATACAAACGTTTAAAGTTTTACTCTAGACTTTGATCTTGGATTTTTTTGATTAGATAAGTGTCAAGGTTGTTGATTTAAAATCTGATTTCGTCTTATCTAGTTTCGTGATGGAAGGATGATAAAATCCTTGATAGGGAAACTTTGACAAAAAATCTCAGATTTGGTGATAGTGACACTATGCGAGATGTTTCAAGATCTAGGTGTAAGGGTAAGGCTTTCCTTTTGTGTGACTTAAGTGTTCTGGACTGTGAAAAAAAATGTTCTGGACTGATGAAAACCTTGTTATCGATATGGGAAAACTGACAAAATGTCCTACCAACTCTCTATTTTTCTGACTTTATGGCGCGCTGAAACAGAGACACAAAGCGCTGAAACAGAGATTGGGCGCGCTGTAACAGATACCCAAAGCGCTGAAACAGATACTGGGCGTGCTGGAACAGAGCCCCAAAGTGCTAAAACAGAGATTCTAGGCGCTGGAACAGATACCCGACGCGCTAAAACAGATGAGCTACGCGCTGGAACAGATACCCGACGCGCTAAAACAGATGAGCTACGCACTGGAACAGAGACTGGAAGTGCTAAAACAGAACCTTAAGGTGTTTAAGATAGAAAAAATATCTTATTCTATGAAACTCACTTGGTCTGTTGTCGTATTGGATAGCTGGTTGTGGGATGTATTTTGGATGAATTCTTTGACTGTGGTTGTGGTGTTGCCTAAGAGCTCTTCTTTGATAAAATGCTTGTGAATCTAAGGGAGCTACATCATAGTCGTCTGTATAACCTCTATAAAAATCGTGATACCTATGAATAAAAGTCCTATGTTGGAGTAGAACTTTCCTACTTTGGTATAGAAATCGCTGCTTTCTTAAAAGTTGTTTGTATGCAAGTGTTTTCTTTGGTTTTCTGATTCGTTTGACAAGAGACTTCTTGACAAACTTGGTGGATACCCAATCTCGAATCATGTGAAATCCACAAGTGCTTTGATTTTGAGGATTTTCTTGTGATGATCTTATCTGAGTTTAATGAGAGAAAACACAGCAAGCAAGAATAGAATGGTTATCTTTTTTTTTAAAAAAATCCTAGAATCTAAACAGATAGTGTATGTTCTCAAGAATAAATGATTCTTCTTGATAACAAGATAAAAACACTTCAGATAGACTCACTCCTAGAGATAAAAGGTCATCGTTATATACTCGAACGACCGACAGCTTGGAATTGCGTCGACTCACACAGCCATGTCACCCCCTAGAGGGTGCCCGTGTTTTTGTCTTTTCCAGGTGCGTACTCAGAGTGACGGAAGTGGATACCGGATCCCCTGAGCAAACAGTCCTTGGCAATTATATGGTGAGTGCTTGAGGGTAGATTCTTCCCCGCCCCTGCACCGCCGAGTATTACAATGTTTAGAAACTGACAGACGTGCTTCTATTTCTAGGTTCTTAGATAGGGTTTCCGTTCAGAGCGGCAAATGGATAAACTCCCTCGAGAGACCTCCCAATCTTTAGAACAAAGATTTTCGGGATGGTTATCCTGCGCACTTCCGTTGAAAGAGGGTTTCCCCAAATTCACATAAATTTTAAAGTGGGTTGGAATGCCATGGCTTTTGGCTGTCCCCACTCAGGTCGTTCCCATAGGGTGAGTACTTTTTCCCACTACGGCAGGCCTGTCTAAAGGTTTTAAGAAAGCTTTAAAATGCGTAAAGTAATGGCGAGTCTGGTTTTTTGATGCACCCAACTAAGGGGAGAGCATAAACCTATCACCCAATCACAGCAGATAAATTGTTCTTTTTAAAACCCAAAAGACCAGTTAGCTAATCTATATGGAGATATTGCTCCATAAACACATGATGTTCAATTTTAATCCCAAAAGAAAATTGTGAAGTTTCTATCCTAGGATTGATCAATTTTATCCATTTCTATCCTAGGATTGGTAAATTTTAACCAAGAAAGTAGACAGAAACAAAATCTGGCCGCGGACGCGTCGGATCCAGATAAAAGAAATGATTTTGAAGATAAGAAAGTGGCGCGCTAAAACAGTGACTCGGCGCGCTGAAATATAAACCCGACGCGCTGGAACAGTGATGTGGCGCGTTGTAACAGTAACTCGGCACGCTGTAACAGAAACCCGGCGCACTGAAACAGACCACCGGCGCGCTGCAAAAACTCACGATTCCGCGAAAACTTTCACCCCGATATGTGTAGGACACAATTTTCAAAATTTTAGCAAAATACGGGGTTATGCCCCACGGTGGGCGCCAATCTGTAAGCGGTAGAATGGGGAAAACAAGTTAAACAATGCATCTACGCTTCTAAATAGGACATTGCATCTAAGATTAAGAAATTTAAACTAATTTAAACTACAAATCTATAGAAATTTATCCTATTGCTCTCTAACTCTAAAGATTTCTCTAATCTACTTAGCTCTCAGATTTGTAAGCTAATTAAACTATTGAAATGACACTTAGAGAATGAGAAAATGAACTAATTCTATTCCTATGTGATTGAATATGCAAATTCGATTGTAATGGCAGCCATGACTGCAAAGGCTGGATGCTTGATTGCTGCTTGATGAATGCTGGATGAATGCTTGAATGCTTGATTGCTTGGATGCTTGGATGCTTGAAAAACCTGTAGAGTAAGATTGCACAAATTCGGATCCATTTCCTGTAGCCAAAGAGCTGTATTTATAGCTTTCACGGCAGCACATTTGCACAGGGATACGGGATAAGGGGCTGTGATTCAATCTGGAGAATTGAATGGCCTGGGATGAAAAGATGGAGCTGATCATGGAGGATTGTTCCTCCCCATGAAAACACCAGGCAAGAAGAGAGGGAGGATTGATGGAAGAAGATTGAGAGGACTTCCTGCAAGTTTGTCCCCGAAGCTCTTCCCATGAATGGAAGTTGCATTAATTAGATTTTAAAAATCTAATTTTATTGGTGAGTGAATAGTGTAAATGATTTATGCATAAATTAAATATTTTTAGTTTATTTAATTTTAGCAAAAGATGAATAAATAATTTAATAAATCAAACTATAGGATTTGTTTATTAAATTAAAATATTTGGAAAGTGATAATTAAATAAAAGATTTTTAGAATATCTTTATTTAATTAAGAAGAAATGTGATGAGGTAATTAAATAACACAAATTATTTAAGTTGTGTATTTAATTTTCAAGATATAAGTATAAAAGAAGCAATAATGATAATAATTAAATAAAACAAAGTTTTTAATTTTGTTTATTTAATTAAGAGAGAAGTAATATGATGAAATAGAAGAATTAATAATGAACTTAATATAAATAAATATTTCTATTTATTTATTAAGTAGATGAATTTAAGATTAATTAATCAAATAAGTCGTATTTAATTAATTAAATTCTCTAGACCATTTTTAGGTGTCTACAATATCAACCATAATGGCTACAACCATGTATGGTATGTACAAGTGTTCATCACTTGCGTGATGTTGTCACCTCAACATGACTTTCACGATGGCTCTCCTAGAGGGTGAAACACAAGTACAAAAAAAAATCATCACAGAATCTCTCACGTGATGCTGTCATGGAGTCACACACATGAAATCCACCATGGCTCTCCTAGAGGGTGGAGACTTTCACCTCAAACTTCTCTTGTAGAGAAAAATGCATTAACAAGGGATTTCACCTCAAACTTCTCTCACAGAGAAGAACTCATTAAAGAGGATCACTGATACTGAGACTCCTCTCAGTTAGGGCTGAATTCTCCACCATACCAAGCTTATCTCGAAAGTACACAAACTTTATCCTAGAGAGAGGCTTGGTGAGAATGTCTGCCATCTGCTCATCAGTGTTGATATACCTCAATTGTATAGCTTTCCTCAATACCATATCTCTGATATAATGGTATTTGATCTCAACATGCTTGGTTCTGTCATGAAACATAGGATTGACAAAAAACTTCACACAGCTCTGGTTATCACAATGAATGATAGTAGGCTCTATTGATTGTCAAACAATCCTGCAAGGAGCTTACGAAGCCACAATGCTTCCTGAGCTGCCACACAAGCTGCAATGTACTCTACCTCTGCTATGCTCAATGCTACAAATGACTGCTTCCTACTGCACCAAAATATCATAGCAGATCCCAAACTGAAGCAACATCTAGAGGTGCTTTTCCGATCAGTGACACTCCTTTCCCAATCAAAATCAGTATAACCATGCAGCTCCAAGTCCACATCTGAAGAATATCTCAACCCATATCCAACTGTGCCACACAAGTATCTCAGGATATGTTTCGCTGCAACAAGATGTACCTGCCTTGGTTCACACATGAACTAACTAAGCGCACTCATTGCATAGCAAATATTAGGTCTAGTGTTAACTAGATACATCAAGGATCCAATCAACTTCCTGTACATCGTCGGATCCACCAGGTCTGAACTAGCTGCAGCCTCCTTCAACTTATGTAGGTTGGTTTCCATAGGTGTAGACATGAATTTGCAATCCATCATGCCAAACCTCTTAAGTATGTCAATAGTGTACTTCCCTTGACTTAGAATCATCTCATCTGGCTTCTACCAAACTTCTAAGCCAAGGAAGTACTGCACGAGCCCAAGGTCCTTCATTTCAAATTCAGAAGCCAACTCCTTCTTGCATTTGAGAATGAGGCGATCATCTCCAGTAAGAGTCAAATCATCAACATACAAGACCAAAATCAATGCTTCACCATCAATTACCTTAAAATACAGATTTGTGTCCGCATCATTCTTAGAGAAGCCCAAGCTTGACAAGTAACGATCAATCCTTTCGTACCATGCACGAGGAGCCTACTTAAGACCATACAAGGCCTTCTTCAACCTGCACACATGAGACTCCTTCCCATGCACCTCGAATCCATCAGGTTGCTCGATATAAACTTCTTCCTCAATCACACCATTCAGAAAAGCTGTCTGCACATCCATTTGATGAATATTCCATTCTCTAGATGCAGCAATGGCAATAATGGTTCTGACAGAAGTGTAGCGAGCAACTAGAGCAAATGTTTCTTTATAGTCAACTCCATCCTTTTGTGAAAACCCTCTAGCCATGAATCTTGCCTTGTACTTCTCAATTCTCCCATCAACCACATGCTTGATCTTGAAGAGCCATTTTGAAGATACCACAAATTTTCCTTCGGGTCTAGGAACGATGTCCTAAACATCATTCTTGAGAATTGACTGATACTCCTATGACATAGTATCTCTCCAAACCTGTTGAATAGAAGCTTCCTCAACACTAGAAGGCTTAGACTCAATAATTTGACTCATCAAAGCAACATAACTGGAGAACTTAGGCGGTCTCTTACTTTCTCTGAAGGTACCTCTTGGGGCTACAAACCTTTCTGCCTCCTGCATTGTTTGCCTATCCCATAGAGGTCTCTTTTTCCCAATCACAATATCGGTAGGCCCATCCGTAGGTTCCAAGGGCTCAAATGGATCATCATCTTCTTTTGGCTCTGAAGTCTCCCTTTGAATCTTAGGAGCATGGTCAACTTCCATATCCTGAGGAGACTCTTCATTATCAATCTCCATGTGAGTGCCCTTGGATCTTCTGAATGCAACATCCTCCTCAAATGTGACATCTCTACTGATCTCGATCAACTTCTGACTTGGAATATAGATCTTGTAGGCTTTTGTTGTTTCACTGTAACCTACAAATATCCCCTTCTTGCCAGAAGGCTCCAACTTTGTCCTCTTTTCCTTAAAAATATGAACATAAACTAGACATTCAAAGATCCTCAAATGACTCACCTCTGGCTTCTTCCCAGTGAAAGCTTCTTTAGGAGTCATGTTCTCCAGGATCCGGTGAGGACTTCTATTCTAAACATAGACTGTTGTCCTAGATGCTTCTGCCCATAGGAAAGTTTGCAGATCCTGATCATGAATCATGGCTTTAGTTGCTTCCACGGTCGATCTATTCTTCCTTTCAACAACACCGTTCTGTTGAGGATTATAAGGGACACTGAACTTCCTCTTAATCCCAACTTCAATGCAATAGTTCTTAAAGTTTTCGGAAGTGTACTCTCCTCCATTATTGGATCTCAGGACTTTGATCTTCTTCCTAGATAGATTCTCCACCTGAGCTTTGAATTCCCATAGCGCAACCTCTGCAAATACCTTCATGCTCCTGGTTGAACTTCGGAAGACCCGAGACCATCTTCTCCATGATAGGTAGAGCCCAAAAGTGAAGGTGAGCCAATCTTCGATGCCAAAGATCACACAAGCTTGAAGAATTATGAACTAGAGCTTGAAGTGGATGAGTGCATAGCCTGTAGAGACTCTCATGTCTAACTCCAATCACCCGAGCAGTCTTGAAATTGGAGTTCTTCATCCACAAAATAAATTTTCCTTTAGAGAATACAACTTGGTAACCCTTGTCTTCCAATGCTGAAATGGAAAAAAGGTTTCGCTTGATGCCTGGAACATATAGAACATCGCACAACTGAAGGGTAATGCTGGAATCCAAGTGGAGGTGGAGGTCCCAATTCCTTTCACCAAGTAACTAGCATCATCTCCAATAATGACTTGTTCACTAGAGTCTCTCTCCACCAAATTAGATAGATGCTCCTTGACTCCGGTGATGTGGTGAGAGGCATCACTATCAATCAACCAAGTGTTGGTGTCGGTAGAAACATTGCTTGAAAATGTCGAATAGAATAAGTACTCACATGAATCCTTCTATGGGGAGACATCATCAACATCTGCAATGGTGGCCTGCTGCTTAGGCCTGGATGGACAATGCTTAGCAAAGTGACCATACTTGTCACACCTAAAGCATTGGAATTTCGAGAGGTCCATCTTCTTCTTGAATGTGGGAGCACCATCAACTCCATTATCTCTATTCCTCTTGAAGTATTCTTTCTTCCCATTCTTTCCTTTCTTCTTCGATGATTGAGAGGCGAGAACATGAATGTCTTCATTGGTAGAGATTTGACCAATTCCTCTAGCAGCCAATCTAGAATCCTCTTGAATGCAATCCTCCCTCAATCGATCAAACTTGGGAAGCTTTGATCTTGCACTGATTCCTTGAATGTAGGACTCCCACAATGAAGGAAGACCATTAAGAGCAAGCATGGTGAATTCCTTGTCATCTATCACATGACCAATTGTAGAGAGTTGATCTCTCAACTCCAAAATCTTCATGAAGTAAGCAATTACTGTTTCTCCTTTCGCCATCTTCACATGATGTAGTTGTTGCTTCAGTGCAAGATCCCGGATGGTGTTGTTGATTTCGTACATCTCCTCCAAGGTTTTGAACATGTCTCTTTCCGTATTCAACTTGGAGACAATAGGAACGATATGATCCTTCACGGAATCAACTAACATCTTCTTTGCCTTGATATCTTTCTTCCTCCATTGAACTTTCTCTTCCTCATCCATAGGTTCTGGAACTTTGCTCTCCATGAACTCAACCAATTCGTTTTCCTCCAAAGTGAGCATAATTCTAAATCTCCATGAAGTGAAGTTTGATGCTCCTTCGAGTCTATCCTCAATCTTAAGACCGTTCACCATCTTGACGAAGAGATAGAGATAAACAATAATGAGAAAGAGAAAAAAGTATCGCTATAATAATAAATTTGATCATGATATTCTTCAAACCCGCTCTGATACCATGTTAGTTTTATGATCAGATGAAAAAAACAAAAAAACAATTCAAATTCAACACAATAACATAGTAGATACCTTGGGAAAACCCTCCTCTTAAGGGAGAAAAAGCCAACAACAATATATCACTTATATATTGAATCAACACAATAATGATCTCCTTACAAGAGGCCGATATGCAGGCCTAAATACATGCACCAAAGAGTGATGCAACACAGAAATATAATGGAGCAATATGCTGATAGAACTTAGCCACCAACAATGCCGAACTTGAACTTGAGTAACTTCGATCTGCCTTGAACAAATTTGCACTTGAGATGGAATGAGAACAATGAATGAATCAAAGCCAAGTGAGATACAATGAAGGTGTATAAATACAAGATGGGATGGAGGGACGTGACCCTTGAATGAACACAAGTCGGCCTTGAAAAAATAATCGTGCCTCTACACAAGAGGTCGGCTCCCTTAGTAAATCGTGCCACTTCATAATCGTGCCGCATAGATAATTAATCATTATTTAATATAAATGATGTGTCCTTTGATTTTTTCCAATCGCTATAAATTAAATAGCCTTAGCTATATTTAATTTATCATTCTTGTAGCAAGGAGATCGGCTGGAAGGATAAGACCGATGCTGTCATAAAACATCAACACCAGATACCCTTGCACTCACCTTTCCTTTTTTCCATTGGGTCCACAAGATTGAGCTTGTGTTTCGCACTATACCAAAAATGCTTTTCATTGCCTTTCCAGGCCATATCAATTCCTCCCCATTTTTCTTCCGATTGTTCAACCATATTAAAATCCCCACCAATAACCCAAGGCACTTTAAGGAGACAAGAGAGCCATTGCCACAACCTAATTCTATCCCTATAGTCATTAGTGGTATAGATAGAGCAAACACCAAAAGCCACATCACCTTTCTTGAGTGTCACCCACACCACCCTGTTGCAAGGGGAGATGCCACTGTCTGTAACCAGGTTGGCCCAATAGTTAGACATTAAAATTTTAGAGCCTCCTCTTCCCCTTTCGTGAGCAGTGGAGAAAGAAGTGGAGCCATTCCAAATGAATTTTAGGTTGGTTTCAAGCGTGAAGCCCATCGCTTTGGTTTCTTGTGAAAGCACAAAATCCTTTTTCTTTTCAAGGTTTAGAAACCTTCTAATGATATATTTTCTATCAGGAGATTTCAATCCCATGAAGTTCCAGGAAATATAGTTAATGTCCATCATCAATAGCCATGTCATTTTCCGCTTGTTCATTCCTAAACTACTCAAAGCATTTAGGTAATTTTTCCTCCATTTCCGCCCTTTTGGCTATAGGCGATTGGATGACGAAGCTTGTTTTTTTTCTCTTGCTTTGGATAATTACAGGAGTTTTTACCAATTTTAGAGAGTTTCTTTTTTTCCTTCCCCTTGGTCTTCCATGACCAACTTTCTATTTGGGAGCTTGGTTAGGCTCCCCATGAGCGACATTCTCAGGAGTTTTAACCACAATGATCCCTTCTAGCTCAGGATTGGTTTCCCCCAATATTTTAGAATCTCCAACCTCTCCATCCTTTTCAAGGATGTAGTTTTGGTCCCCCATGGGGGTCAAGTTAGCAGATCCATAGCTACAATCAAGATCAAAAGGGGAAGTTGCACTGGGCACTTGATTAGGATTGGGCTTGTGGGTATGGACAGGGGCGACAAAGGATCCTTCCCTAGCCGCAACTGATAGATCATCTTTAGGACGAGAAGTGCAAAAAGCAACCACAAATGAATGGCAGGATGGGTTAGTGGATAGGGTTAGACCCACACTGTCACAGGCTAGGGCCACTGGAGATGGTTTAGCCTTGCACGGGCCTAGCAAAGGGTCCCCAACACTTTCGCCCACACCCACGTTTGCAGTCCGAATCGAGTCCTAGTTTTCAAGTATGAGGTCAATTTGATTTGAGTCTTTTTTTAAATTATAAGAAAAATTATCTTTACTATTCCTATCAGAGAGGAAATTATTTTCAATTCTTTGTCTAATCTTTTTCACGGCCAATTGTTAAGCATTAAGCCTCTGGAGAAGCAAAACATCCCCAGTTTCATTCTGTCTTGGAGAGTGATGGGGGAGGTGTGGGTCAACATTCACAGTTCCAGCAGAGTGAGCCTGACCCTCACCCTTGCTGTCACCACCCACAGGCTCAAGTAAGCCAAAGGAGTTAGAGAGTTCAAGGTCAAGGGAACAACCAGTAGGGGGGAGGCTCCTAGGTCGAGCCCACTTTATTCAACACTTCACAACAATCCGCCATCATTACAGAGGGGTTGGCGATCGAATCTCGATCAGGGTTAGGCGCTGAAGTAAAGTCATGTTGAAGGGGAGGTTGGTGCTCCTCATCAACCTCATCCATTTGGGATTTAGAGGTAGGGCCTTTAGAGCCAGCGATAGGGTTTCCCTGAATAGTTTTTTCTTTCCTTTTCAGGATAATTGGGCAGTTTTTCCTGATGTGCCCCTCTCTCTTGCAGAGGAAACATGCATTAATCCCCCCCAAGATTTCAAGCGGGTGGGTCACAATATCATAATCTTCAACAATCTTCAGATTCCTTGGGATTTCAACTCCTGGGTTTAAAGAGACCAAGGCCCGGGCGTCCAAATTAGGAAGCACAACTTTAGACTCGTCAACCCTGATAATCTTGCCAATGGGTTCAAGAATTTGGGGCATAATTTTTTAGAACTCCGGAGGGAGGTTTTTAACTATTAGCCATCTAGGGGTTGAAAGGGAAATTATTTCCTCTGCGATGGCTATAGGTGATCAAGGAAGGGCTCTAAACGCAAACCCCCAATGTTCTAGTAGGGTTTGGCCAACACCTTTTCTTGCATGGAATGGTTTTTCAGAAAAATGAAAAATAAGCCTTTTTACAGAAGCCTACAGTAAATTAGTTGAATGCCAAATTTATTTAGCCACACATTGGAAAACCATGCATCAATGAATTTCCTGGCAGGAAACTTATTAATATCTACAACCGCAAGGAAAATAGCAAACTCCTTAAGCCTAGATATTTCATTGCTTATAGTTTCTTTCATGACAACATTTGGAAGAAGATGAAAGTCTTTGAGATCATCAGAGGTCTCCTTACCTTGCCCGCCATTTCCACATTTTACCTCTTCCACAGTGAAGCCAACACCATCTAGCGCAACAAAACCCTGCTCAACCACAACTTTGCTGAATGATTTTTGCAACTGATTCTGAGAGGAGCTATTGCCATTATCAAAAGGAGGGTCGGGGGTTTTGCACCCCCCTCCATTTGAAGAAATTAAACACATAATTCCCCCAGAAAAACAACTGCCAGGGTTAACACAATCGAAAAACACAGCAAAGAGCCGAAGCAAGGAAGAACAGGCGACACAATAGGGAAGAAGAGAATGACAAGAAGGCCACAGGGTAGAAGGCCTTATGGAAAGTAAGAGCCACTGTGGGGGAGGGTACGGCCTCCCCCACCACCGTTGATGCGGCCTGATCTCAGACCCTTGGGCAAAGCGCCTTCACCATCGTTTTCTTCAACGCCTCCGCTACAACTTTTTTTCTGAGGGAGGACTTTTCAAAACATGAAAGTAGGATTAAAAGATCTAATGATGTTGGTAAAGGAGGCAATTGAGGGATGAAGATAGGTTGATTAGGAATCAGAGGGAATGAAAAGAGTCTTCTTTGGATAATGTTTTAGAGGGGATCATTAAATTTCTTTTGTTGAAAGGAAAATGAAGGATTTGAAAGCAAGAGAGATTTTTTGGCAATATTTGGAAGCTTTGGTTGACTAGAAGTATGTTGGAGGATTAAGTCTTAGAGAATTAGGGAAGATATTTGGAGATCTATCTTTCTCAAACGCTTTTATATGGTTGTGTTCTAAAACATGGGCATTAGAAAGTCTATTATTAATTGTGGATTGTGGTCGTTTCATGTATCTAAGTTGTTTTATTAAAAATGGATCTCAAAATTTGACCATTTTTTGCAAAGGTTTAACTTTGTTTTAGTTTAGTTAAGGTATCATATTCTTCCAATAGAATATTGGGAAATGACTACTCTCAAAAAGATTGGAGATGTTATTAGCTCTTTCTAGTTTGTTGTTGATAGTGTCGCTCATGGTGTGTTTGGATTTTATGTTCAAATTTATATTAATGTTGTTTTGTCACAAAGTTTTCCCAAATTTGAGTTATTAGAGTCTATTAATGGATGTTGGAGACAATATGTTTAGATAGAAGATTTGAATCCTCTATTTAAGTGTTACAATGTTTTTTGTAATTTTAATAAGCTAGTTGATGAGATGTAGTAGATTGTTAAGGAAGTGGTGGATAGGGGGTTCCTTTGGTTGAGGGGGTTAATCTAATGCTTGGTTCAAAAGTAGATAAAGAATATAGTGGTTGCTCATTATGGGAGGGAGGGAGTAATTTGAATTCCCCCCCTCACCCCCCTCCCCATGGTAATGTGCCTACTATATCTCCTAAGATTGGAATGCTGAATTAGAAAGCTCTTGAGCTCATCAATTGGCCTACTATATCCACTCTTTGAGCTTCCTTGGATCAATATTTTAATGCTTTTCATGTGAATGAAGCTTTCCTTAATAATGTGGTTGAGAAAATTTTGCAAAAGGTGGGTGAGTATTTTATGGAAGAAGCATTGGATGAAATTTTAGTTGAGCTTGATGATAATTTATTATTAGATAAATTGATGATCTTGTGAGTAGAAGCTATAGAGAAATATGAAAAAGGTGGAAAAGATAAAAATAGTGGAAAAAATGCAAGTTAAAATGCATCAAAAGATTGTAGTAGGAATTCAATCCACTCTTGATAAAGTACAAGGACAAGGAGAATATTGAACTCTTGAAAGAATCCATGAAAATTGAATCTTAGAATGTTAATTCCCCTAACAAATGGTTCTATATAGCAACATATTGAGTTTTGTAATGCTGGTATGACTCGTCTGTAGGAAACTAAGCTTAGCTAAACTATGTCATCTAATGTCTTGTGCAAGAATGATGCAAGGAATGGTTATTTGTGGGTTTTGATGGTTCTTTTTTGGGGCTTGCTATTCTTTGGTCTCATTAGAAGGGTTTGTGTGAATCTTATATTTTCATATTAAAATTGAATGTTGTGTAAAGTTCACTGATTTGCATCTAACCTTTTGTTTTGGTTAGAAAAAATTTATGGATCCATTGATATCTCACCCAAAAAGTAAACTTATGATATTATTGGTTTTATTTTGGTGTTTCTCAAGGATGATTTGGCTATTTTTGATGGTGATTTAAACGCCATTGCATGCTTTTAGGTTCAAATATTGGTGGTATTTAGGGTTTTAAATCTTAGTTGGACTTTGCATATTTCATCAACTTGAATGGGGTGGTTGAAATATCTCATTCTAATAGTTTGTTCACATGTATGAATATGAGATCACATTTTAGTTTGATTTTAGAAATGTTGGATTGGTTTTCTCTCCCCAAAATAGTTAAGTATTGTAGAACACATTCTTCTAATTCATAATTTTCCGTCATCACTCGGGTGCTGCCACAATAGCATGTCTCACTTTTGGGACATACTGATTTTTGCCTGAAATCACTTTTTTTTAGAAAAAATAATGATTTTAGCCTTGAGAGGTTCCATCTAAAGTTTTTTAATTGAAGAGAGATAGATAATACCCCCTTAGATCAATCCCCCTTGGATAGAACCCCTCTAGTATTAAATCATACCCACAATGGAGTCTCCTTCGCACCTATCAAAATGCTGAAAAAAAACACGTTTACTTTACCTTTTGAGGGATTAAATAACACCATTTAGAAATGATCTTTTGCAAGATTGTAGCCCTCAAAATTATCTTTCCAACAAGTATAGTTTTGATATGTTTTCATTTTATCTTGTATTTAATTTTCAATTTTGATTGAACATAGGTTTTTCTCATAACATCAAGCTCTTCATTCTATAGGGGTGGAAAAATAGTAAACCATAGTAAATTTTTTTCAAAAAATACCCTTTCCCTAGGTATTGATGTCCTTGTTTCACTATAAAAATAAAATTTGGATTTCGATATATACAAAACAAGTTAGGTTGTATGACACACACACACATGTCCAAATTATAGTTACAGTGACTTCAAAAATTAATTAAAAAAAAATTATGTAACAAAAAATTATGAAAAAATATTCATTCCCTAGATATTGATGTTGAGAATCTATATTCCCAAAATTAGAATTTTATATTTCACAGAAAAAAGTTATGTTGTACGACACAAACATTACTTTTTGAAAATGTTATTTTTCTATTAAAACTAGTTATTAAAGGAGATGTTGAAAGATTCATGATTTATATATAAAAAAAAGAAAAGAAATATATTTAGAATCCACACACAAATTTCCACAAATCACTAGTTCACATCA
>VDFB02118627.1:0-32354 GCA_007258455.2 Sequoia sempervirens
TGCTAAGACCATGAGAGATGAATTAGATAAATTTGGTCTCAAGCCTTACAGCGAGAGACAATCATATGACCCTCATGGCGTCTACGCTGCTCAACTTGAGAAAAATTATGCTCATTTACCCGCTCTTGAAGACTTTTGGGCCAATTGCATAGATGAGTTCGAGGTGTGGAGGCGTAGTTACAGCAGGCTCACTTTTCACCAGATGAAAGACTGCTTATCAGAGGACATTGAAGGGTTATCAAATGATGATGATGATGTGCTTCTCCCCATGTATGCTCAGAAGTGAATTGAAGATCAACCCCTTCCTCAGGTCAATTGGGCTAACAAAGAGTCCCTCTCAGTTGAAGAAAGGACAAGGCAAGTCCTTGAGTATAGCAAAGTTTTCCTAGTTCTCAAGAGGAAAAACTCCATTCCAGCAGCAGAGTCGCCAAGGACACAATCATCACTTCCCTCTTCTTCTAGAGCACAGTCGAAAGGGAAAGGCGTAAGTCGGCCTCAAGAAGGCATGAAGGGTAGCAGATCAAATAAAAACATAAGAAGGTTAGACTTCTCAGGCATAGTCATACACGAGCAACCCACAGTTGAAGTAGAAGCTCCTCCTGAAGAGCCCATACCTCAGGAAGAGACAGAGGAGCTGCCCTTAACACATGATTCTATACCGTTGACAGGATCTTCACCAATTCACATCGGCCTAGATATTGAAGAAGATGAAGTTGCAATTGTACCTCCCAAGGAAGTTAGTAAAGATACTACAGTGTCTTGGCTTGAGAGCTCCTTGGGAAGGGTAAGAAGAAGACCTTCATATCAGGTGAATTTTGATGACCTTGATAACATTTATCAGGAACCTCCTAAGAAGAAAGCAAAGAAGCAAGTTCACTTCGAGAGGAATCCTGATGGAGAAATGATCATGGAGACTGCTACGCCTCCTGAAGATAAGAAAAGGGATGAAGTAGATATGGATGACTTTGTGATGGTGAAGGCTAATCTCAGAAAAAACACCAGATATACGAATGTCAGTTTGTTCAAAGTTGTGTCAGAAAGCCTTCGAAAAAGAGTGCTCAAGGATGGAGAAGACAAAGCAGCCCTCAAGGCTGAAATACAACTTAGGCTTTATATTTCTAACCTTGTCCATGGTACTTCGTAGGCTACTCAATTGCTGCCCCAGGTTTTAGAGACACCAGTTGATCATCATCAATTGAGACAGCTGGTAATATGTGGGAAGGAAACTCAAGAGTGGATCGAGAGTTTCATCGTCAAAGGAAAGGAAATTTTGGCACGGATGTTTCAGCTAAGGGAGAACGCTCATGAGTTGCGTCAAGGTATTCAAGGGTTTGAACAGTCAATGGCAGAGGTGAAACCAAGGCATGAAATCATCATTGCTGATTTGGATACAGCCTATGGTTCAGTAGTCTCAAAAGAACACAAGAGGTAGATCCTTGCTTGGAGAGTGTTTCATATCTTCAGGGTTAAAACCTACGAGAGAATATCCGAGGAGTTTATTGCCTACAGACAAAGGGTGATTGAAGCTCTTCTTTTCATCAATGATTTTGTCATAGAGATTCCTTCTCGATATAGTCTTGAAGATAGTTCCTATGTCGGAATCGATGAAGTGCAAAATCAGTTTTAGAATGTTGTTCGCAGCTATGATGGCAGCAATTCAGTTGGTGGTAGAATGGATCACATTTTCATGATGTCAGCAAAGTTTGAAAAAGCGGCCAATGAGGTTGAAGATTTCTTGAGATCAATTATAGATGGAGAGGATATCCTAGAAAAGCACAACTTTGCTATTGATGGTATAGATGCACCTGATTGGGTTCCTACTTTTTAGCGGATGTCATTGAGATTTAAAGCGGCTTTCATCTAGAAGCTTTCTTTCCGCTTTCTTTCTATTCTTGGAATAATTCTTGTCCATTCTTTGAGGAAGAGAAAGAAGATAAATTGTAATAGTTTGCATTTCCCGCGTTTCCTACTTTCTTAGGTGTTAGATGTTATCTTCTTTCTAGATTTAGAAATAAAGCTTGCTTGTTGAGCAAGCCCTAGTTGTAAAAGCAAGGAGATTTTAGGGTTCCCTACTCCTCTGCTTGCTTATAAATAAGAGCCTTTGCTCATTAGTTTTCTTGAACCATTCTAGTGACAACAAAACGCTAAGCCTAAGGGCCTTCTATTGTTATTTAGTGTTGTTCAATTGTGTTTATGATAGCGAATTGTTGAGTCTCTTTTAGCCAGCAAATAGTTGTTGTAATTGTTGTTCCCTTTGTGTAAGAACATGTTTGCAAGCCTCTTTAGCTGCAAGTTCTTGTTCCATGCATGTGTTTAGTGTAATCTTTTGTTCCAAAAGTTTGAGAAATAAAGTCCTGAGCCTTTTTTGCCTCGATATAATGTCTCAAGTTTCCGTCAATTGTGTTATGCTTCTATGATCTTAAATTTCAGCTTGCATTGAAAGTCAGTAGATGTACGTTGAGAGGAGAGTTTATCTAAGTACGTTTATTGTGTTATGCTTTTGTGATCTTAATTTCAGCTTACATTGAAATTAAGTAGGTGTATGTTGGGAAAGAGTTTATTTAAGCACTTTGTCAGAGAATCCAACTTTGTTCATTTCTAATTCTCTTGCTCTGCGTATTACTTGAGAAATCAGAAACGTCTTTAGCTTAAGTTAGTCATAGTTGAAGTTCTAAATCATAAAATCTCAGCTACGGCACTTTGAATTTTATAAACCTTATGCTCTTAGCTGATCAAAAAGATAGGCAACTTAGTTTTTAGTTTACTTTCTTAAACACCATCAGCAAGAGAGAGCTTCCCCTCCTAATTTGAAGAGCAGTTTTACTGTGCATAGCTGTCCGTTTCAAATCCGCATTCTAGAGGAGCGAATCTAAACACCAACAGTCCCTTAGCTGAAACACTTGTGCCAAGATTTCTTTTCCTCTGATGATGAATCCTTCAATCCATTCTTGTGTTTGCTTCCCACATATTACCAACTGCCTCAACTTTGATGATCAATTGGTGTCTCTAGAACCTAGGGAAGCAACTGAGTAGCCTGTGAAGTGCCATGAACAAGATTAGAAATGTATAGCCTGAGTTGCCGGATTTCAGCCTTGAGGGCTGCCTTATCTCCTCCATCTTTGATCACTCTTTCTTGAAGAGTTTCAAATGCAACTTTGAACAAACTTACATTTGCATGTCTGGTGCTCTTGCCAAGATTGGCCTTAACCATTATGAAATCATCTACCTCCACTTCATCTTTGTTTCTATCTTCAGGAGGTGTAGCAGTCTCCATGATCATCTCACTATCAGGATTTCTCTCAAAGTGGAACTGTTTATTTGCTTTCTTTTTAGGTGCCTCCTGATAAACGTTGTCAAGATCATCAAAATTCAGCTAATATGAAGGTCTTCTCCTCTTCCTTCCTAGGGAACTCTCAAGCCAAGATGTGGTATCTCTACTAACTTCCCTGGGAGGTGCAACTGCAACTCTTTCATCTTCTTCATCCTCTAGATCAATGTGAATTGGTGAAGACCTTGGCAATGGTGAAGAATCATGTGTCAAAGGCACGTCCTCTGTTTCCTTTTGAGGTATGGACTGTTTTGGA
This sequence comes from Sequoia sempervirens, assembly GCA_007258455.2. Taxonomy (NCBI): domain Eukaryota; kingdom Viridiplantae; phylum Streptophyta; class Pinopsida; order Cupressales; family Cupressaceae; genus Sequoia; species Sequoia sempervirens. Next base: position 3,585 of record VDFB02118627.1, read on the forward strand.
GGAGCTTTTGCCTCGGCTATTGGCTGCTCCTATATGACTATATTTGAGAAGTCCAACCTTCTTACGTTCTTTGTTGATCTGCTGCCCTTTACACCCTCTTGAGGCTGACTTATACCCTTCATCTTCGGTTGTGCTCTGGAAGAAGAGGGAAGTGACAAATGTATTCTTGGCGGCTCTGCTGCTGGAATGGATTTCTTCCTCTTTAGCACTAAGAAAACCTTGTTGTGTTCAATGACTTGGCGTGTTCTTTCTTCCACCGAGATGTTTTCTTTATTGGCCCAATTGACCTGTGGAAGGGGTTGTTGCTCAATTTGTTTTCGAGTGTACATTGGGAGAAGTACATCTCCATCATCATCTAATAGTCCCTCAATATCCTCTAACAGGCAGTCTTTCATTTGATGGAGTGAGTCTGCTATAACTATGCCTCTGTACCTCGAACTCATCTCTACAGTTGGCCCAAAAATCTTCAAGTGCAGGCACATGGGCATAGTTCTTCCCAAGTCAGGATGCGAAGAAGACATGTGGGTAGTATGATCGTCTCTCGCTGTATGGCTTGAGACCAAGTTTAGTCAACTCATCACCCATGGACTTGGCATCCGCCGTCGATCTACATGTGTAAATTCCCAATCCAAATGGAAAACTGAAGGTAGGCTTCTTTCAATTCCACAAAATAGTGTGGACATCATATGCTTGCCTTAGGAATTCCATGAAAACAACTTCATCTGATGGTTACCTCGGCAACATGAGTGGAGCACTGGAGAAGCCGTAGACTCTAATGTAGGTGAAGGTAGGAAACTGTATGAACAAATCTGCCCACTCCGTCATTGCTGCCTTGGTAGTTGATGAAATGCGTATGTGTAACTCATTATCTAGGTCTCGTACTGTATGCATCGCGAAAGCCTCGTTTACCCTCTTGTAATGGTGTGATGACTCTATGAACTCTAGCTGAGGGTAGTAATTGTAAACATGTTGTACATTCAGAGACCCCACAATATTCAACCCTCTGAATTTTCCTTGGAAGGCCACTAGGTAGACAAGGTAGGAGATCATGTGGAACTCGTGAATTTGGAAGTATTCAATTATTTGTTCATGAAGGCTATCACTGATTAAGGTTGACCAATCATAGAATTTTGTCTTCTTCATGATATGAGGCATAACATAGAACATCCAGGGCTGGAATTTTGTAGCATCCTCTTGACCAGTGACCCGGTTGAATAGGGTGATCATTATAGCAATTTCATCTTTGAATTCCCCTTGCCCGATGTTCTTTGGCAAAGTTTTATGTTTTTCTTTCATCCACTTTTGTGCAATCTTGTTGTATTTCTCCTTATGCATGTCCCATATCCTTTCACATTCTTCCTTGGAGATAGTTACACTTTTAGGCCAAGGTGGTATTGAGAAGCATTTTTCAATCATGTTTGGTTTAAGGCTACAAATCACTCTACCATCTACCGACTAAATCTCCAAAGTCGTCAAATTGTAATGCTTGATGCAAGCAATTACAAATTCCAGACTCTACACATAAATAGGAATGGTTGCTGCTGCAAGTAGTCCGAAGTGACCAAGGTGCCTGACTGCAACGTTGCCTGCATCTTCCAATGCTCGCAAGTTGAATACTGGTTTAATCTAGTGCAAGTCAGTCTCAACTGTTTTGATGAAGTCGTGATATATCACTGATTTGGTCCTGAACTCGAGGGGAGTGTACTCCATATTGAAAACCTTGAAGATTGACTGTAAACTCGCCTATGTTCAGACAAGTTTTGCTCACTTTTTAAATTTAGCTTGTTAGTTTTTCTTCTTCAAACGGACGATTTTTTCCAAAAAAAAAATTTGAGATATGGGTTGTGTTCAAAATTTCATTACAAGGAAACCCAGATCGTCCGTTTTTGAAAATTTTAAGTGTTGACTGAAAAAGCAGCAAACCCTAATTTCTACAAATTTTCTTGAAAAAAGTTGGCATCTAGGTTTTGTGTAGAATCACATTTGAGATGAACCCAGTTGATCAGATGTAGAAAATACTAAGGGCTGATTGAAAAAGCAGCAAACCCTAGAATCTGAAATTTTCCTGAAAAAGCTATGACCTGGGTTTTGTTCAGAGGTATGTTTTAGAAGGACCCAAATAATCAAATCTTGAAAATTTTAATGATTCCTTGGACATGCATGAAAAAAGCAGCTGCTGCAACTTGAAAATTTTCTTCAAAAATTATTCAGAATCATGAGCTGAGATGACCCAAATCGCTGAAAATTGAAAACCTTGACCTCCTTCAAAGAATTGATGTTCTAGATGAAAAAAGCATGAAAAAGCAAGCTCCTCTATGTGCTGGTCTGAAAATTATGAAGAAATTTGAAAAATCGGCAAGCTTGAGCTCTTCAATCTTGAAAAGAAAAATTCTTTATGTTTGCTCTTCTCTCCCTTGGACGCCACCTGCAAAAATTATGAAGAAATGGAAAGCAAAGACATCTTAAATAAGTTTTAGGCTTGAGAAAATCTGCTTTCTTTTGCTTTAAGTCCTTCAAACCCTAGCCTGAGCTTGTGCATTGAACTTAGATGTTTTTCCTCTTCATGAAATTTTGAAAATTTAAAAAATTTGGCTAAGGCATAGCTTCTTGGGCGCCCTTCTTGGCTAGAGGTGCCTATCTTCTTCAAACTTAGTCATTTTTCAGACAATTTCAACTTTTTCTTGACCCCAGTTTGAATTTGATTTTCGGCTTCCAGATTGATCCTATGGACGAGTTGAATGATTCATCACAGAGCTTGATCAAATCTAGCGAGATTATCCTAGAGGCAACTTTGGCTAAAAATTTCATTTTGACCTTCAAAATCATGGGCGCCCATCTCCTCCTGGGGCGCCCAACTTTACCAGTGTTAGCCAATTTTTATGTTCTCCAAGTTTTTGCTTGTTTCCCTTGATCTTCTTATAAATTCTCAATTCCGGGAGCTAGATTGATCCGATTGGTTGACTATCAAATTCACTGGATAGCTGAGAAGATGCTAAGGGGGGTCTCCTGGGAGCTGCATCTCCTAAAAGTTGAATTTTGGGGGTCAAAAGCTTGGGCACCCCTGGCTAGCTGGGGCGCCCAACTCCTCCAAAGTTAGAATTTATTCTGTGTTTTTCACCTTGCTTTTGACTTTTGATGTTTTGCTCATGTTTCTCCCTCTGTTCTGCCTTCAATATCTAATGATTGCCAACTCCAACGAATGTGCTAATGGTTTCATTGGAAAGCTGCTTCAAATCTAAGGAAGTCATGCTAGAGATGTCGACTGCAAATTCATCCATTTAGGCCTCCAAAAGCTTGGGCACCTGTCTCCTTCTGGGGCGCCCAATTCCTCCAAACTTAGCCAATTTTTACAAGATTTTCATTCTTCAAACTTGAACCTTCATGTTATTCCTTCAGCTTGATCTAGATTTTCCGGTGATTAACAAGTCTAATGATTTGACGGAGACATCCACTATGAAGCTAGCAGGATCCTGAAGACAATGAGCATATCTGCAAACCCTAATTGCTGGATTAGGTCCTCCAGCGTCGGGCTTGTCACCCAGGGCCCCAGTTCCCACTCAGAATACTTTCTCCTCGACATTTCATGGTTTGCATTTTGTTTCTTGGTTGTGACCTCTCTATGTGACCTCGAATTCTAGATGATTGGTTGATCTGATGACTACGCCGTCGGACTCATTGCGGGGCTGAGAAGAATCTGAGCAACATTGTCTAGGAGCACAAACCCTAATTTCATCATTTGATGCCCTGAAAAGTTGAGCGCCTATGTCTTCCTGGGGCGCCCATGGCTGGCAGAGTTAGTTTTTATTTTGCAAACTTCAATTTCCTCCTTCGTTTGACGTGCTTGCTTTTGCCTTGTTTGAGGACAAGCAATCTTTGAGAAGTGAGGACTATCTCTTCCTGGGCCGCCCATGGCTAGCAGAGTTAGTTTTTATTTTGCAAACTAAAACTTCCTCCTTCGTTTGATGTGCTTGCCTTTGCCTTGCTTGAGGACAAGCAATCTTTGAGAAGTGAGGACTATAATGTCCCCATTTTTGGGTTCTCTTACATTGCAGTTGACTCTAACCTTCTTGGTGTTGTTGACATGGTTTTTGAGACCGCACCAACACAGCACAAAGTTTCCCAATGGACACTCTATTCTCTCTTGAACAAAGTATTCAGCGTGCTAAGATTGCAAGTAAGATCACGCTTTCAACTCCAAGGTTCTTGAAATGCGAATAGACCCAGTTTGGTTGATGTGTATATGCTGTGTTCTCACGAGGGGACTTACGTAATTGTTCAGAGTGCGTGCAATAACAACCAATGTATGCTTTTGGAAGGGATTTTTATGCGAATGATTTGGCTTTTAGAGTGCAAATTTCCTAAAACTAACCAAGATTATGCGGAATTTGAATGGCTGCAGAGATTTCTAAAATTTTAAATTCTAATCTAAATGCAAATGGGTGTTATGCTTAACTTGAATGAACTTCGAACAAACCTTGCCTAGCCTCCTATTGGACAGCTTCAACAAAGCAAGTGCAATCTTCAAAGGATAAGGAAAATGTTCAAATCACAATCCAATGATGCAATTACCATCACAACGATGCATAACTACACATGAATTTCGATCGAAGTTAAGTGCGAAATGTTCCAGTTGACCACGCAAGACGAGCTTACCATCAGTAAGAACGTTAGTGGTATGGATAAAAGAAGTCCACTTACATCAAACATAAACATCCATGTCTAAATACTAGCATGAGATTAAGTCCTAATTGAAGTCAAAGGAAAAAGAAACCTCACGAACTATTCCAAACAAAGTTTGAATTCACCATCAATGAAATGCTTTATTAAGAATAGCCTTTTTGTGACAATCTCTTACAAAATTCTCAAAGGGAGAATTCCCCTTCTTCTTCAACAATGCAAATGAGAAACTACTCTAACTTAAAAGCTTCTACTCTCTATTCTGCTTCACTAATTGCTCTCTACTCTCTGATTCTATGACTACTAGAGTACAAATGAGGGGGACTCCCCCTTTATATAGCTGGCCAGTTTCAACCGACGGCCCAGATCGAATTACAATGGAGGGCTCAGATCGAGCCACCTCAGCCCTAGACAAGCTTTGCCCTAAAAACCGCCAGAAGGTGGAGGAGTGCCGTCATAAATGCTCCCAAAATAGCAGATTCCTCCTTTGACCACCATGAGCAATTAATGCCCACTACCCTTCTAGAAGATTCTCGTCCATGACCCGGATTCCTTTGCTCTTCTCTCGGACTGCGTATGCCACGAATCGTGCCAGCACTGAGTCGACCTCCTTCTTCAGAAATTGATGGAGTAAGATTTAGCTGATACTCCAAGATGGCTACCATTTGCTCGTGCTTCTCACAAGATTTTTCCCAAGTCTCCATAGAATCCTGCGTGCTCTGAATGATTGTTGAAAACGTGGAGATGTTTTCAAAATCCAACTGGGAAAATGTTCTCATCTCCGTAAAGAATGGCTGCAACCTCGCCCTTAGTCTTTCTGCATCAACCTCCTCAGCAGTCATTCGATTGGCAAAGACTGCCTCCAACGTGTTGAGGATACCCTCGTGGATATTCCTCATAGCTTTCCTGATCCTGGAGGACTCCATTGCTGCAGTGTCAAAGAAACTCTTCCCAGTGAACGCTGCTGAATGCCACCCACGGAAATCATATCTATCACCCGCTTGAATTACCCCTTCATTCACCAGAGTTTGCGTGGGAACACGCATCAAAACAGCAAGACGTGGGATAGTTTTATCTTGAAAGATGTGGGTATCTCCCCAAGCTTGCTCAACATCATCCAAGCGTGAAAGAATACCGGAGGCATTTTGAAATGCTGAGGCAAGATCCGCCATAAACTTTTCAGCCTCAGTCCGGACACCATTTACCCACTTATCTCCTTCTCGTACAGCCCTCTTCACTTCTTCAAGGCCGCTGATCGGCTCACGTGGCAACTCTGATGGAAGCTCTGCCGCTGGATTACCTTGAGCAACAGGATGTGCGAGATTTTGCACATACTCAACCAACGCCTTGTGCTCTTTCTTCAACCTCTTATACTTTCCTTCCTTCTTCACCAGCCTATCTTTCAATGCTTGAAACGAACTTTCAGCTTCTTCCACCACCTACGCTCCGGAAGGGCGTCCCAACTCAACCGTGGTGATCGTGTACTTCTCCGGCATTGCATCACTCAAGTCATGATCTTCCCTTGGGGCAGCGATATGAAGGCTGCGAGAACCGGCCTCATTTGTTTCCATCCTTGTATATTTTCTTGCCCTCTTCCGCTTTGGCGACTTGCTTGTTCTGTTTAAGAGTTCTTCCATTTCAAGTGCTAGGTCGGCGTCATCATCTTGGTCCCTTCTGATCGCCTGTGAAAGCCAATTTCGTTGAATATCATAAATGATCAGGGGCTGCTCCTCAGTTGCTTCCACTTCCCGAACTTCTTCCCGAGGAGTGTTTGGTGGAGGCTCAATTATCTCTACATCTTGATCACTTCCCTCATGAGTCCCAGCATCTTCCTCTCCGAAGGAAAAGTCAAAGTGGGTTTCCATATCCGATTCTTCCCCTTCATCCCGCTTACCGGCACCTTCAGGATCATTCACACTCTGAGTATCTACTTCTTTTGGCATAGGCTGGTTGACTTCTCCAACTTCCGGTTCTTCATTTCTCGGAGCTCTCTGACTAGCAAACAATGAAACTTCACGCCTACTGGAAGCATGAGATACCAGCTGAGTGGACGTTGTATCCTCCGACCCCTGTGGCTCTGGCTGAACAGGCTCCCTTCTTTTTGATTCTGGACCTCGTGTGAGTTGCTTCTTCCTCTTTGCTAACACCGGCGGCCTTCTATCTCCCATGAGATCATACGTGAGGGCGACTGACCTTCTCCTTAATCTATTAACACGCTCATCCACCCATGCTCTAGTGAATGTCATGACTGGGATAGACAGAGTGTCTAGATCCGCAATCTCTGGTTCGGCCCAATCCATTGGTGGCATCGGAGCATTCTTTACCGTTTCATAGTCTGGATGGGTGACCCTAGTATCCTCCTCAAGTTGATCTGGCACCTTAATCACCTCACACTCCCTGATTAGCTTTAGGGGCAGCCTTGAAAACATCCTTCTCCTGATTTCATCCTCGCTTCCAGCATTTGCCCAAAAGTCTTCCAGGTGAGCCTTGTGTTTGTATTCTTCCCCTTGCACCGTTCCAATCATTCCCTTAGGATCAAAATTTTGTCGGCTGGTATAAAGGGTCAACTTGTAGAATTTCAGCTCATCCTCGGCCTCTTTGGCTGCTTGTAAAGTCGGGCATTCCTCGAGTGAATTTCCCAACACAATGGGAAAGTGCAAGCCTCCCTTCTTTTTTCGCCTTATAATTTTGTCGTAGGCCACCAATTGCCTAGACAACTCGAGTAATATCATTCTATTAGTTGGATACCTTGGCAACTTGTAAACATATGAATCATAACCCGGAAGCCTCAGATAGGTGAACTTCGGGAAATGGACGAACCAACACCCATATTCTTCGATGAGCATCTGAGCTTCCTCGGATATCCTCTGTTGTAGCCTTTGCTGAAGGGTTCTTGTGATGTACATAGTAAAAGCATTATTCACTCTTTGAAAGTCACCAGTGTGAGTAAGATGCAACTGTCTGCAAGACTGGTGAATCTTGAATTGATTATAGCCGCAGCCAATTGGCTCCTGGTACGCCAATCCTCTGTACTTGGTCATTCGAGCCAACATGTAAATGACATATGAGCTCATGTAAAATGTTTTTGTTCTTCTGAGGCTCCGGAACTGCTCATCGATGTTATCACTTATCATCTTCGCCCAGTTTACCTGCTCGTTCCCCTCGAGCACTACACTGATGTAAAAGAACATTCATGGCTCGAATATGAATGACTGTGGGCTGCCATTGACTCTGCTGAGCAACATAATGATGTCGCAATACTCTTGCTTCAGCTCCTCTGAAATTATTTGCTTCGGTAACCTGGCAACAGGTGGCTTTGGCTTGCGCATCCATGAGGTGTTTATCCTTTTCATGCACTTCTCGAAGGTGGTGGCGTACATCTTGTCTGCCTTGGCCTTGGACTTACACAACATATTGTCCGTAGCGAGGATTCCAAACGCCTCGCCAATTGCATCGGGAGCGAAATTAGCCATGATCATACCATCCGGAGAGGTGATAGTCCGATCCTCAGAATTGTAGCAGTTGGCGCACTCCATGATCAACTCGGGACAACGGACCGCTGGTTGGAACCCTGCCGCATTGTACAATCCGCTCTTGACGATGTTACGTGATGCATCTATCGGAAGGTTGCCACCTTGCCCATACATTCTGCGTATGAATGCCTCGGGGTTGAATGGCCCGAGATTGGTATCTGTCAGGTTTCCATGCTTTGAGATGATCTTTGATTCTGGGATGAAAGACTTCTTTAGACCCTTGATTTTCGCCTGCCTGGAGGCGTTTTCCTTGACAGCTTCATTGTTTGCAGCCTTAGCTGCAGCCTTGCTAGTTCCAGCAACGTCAGCCATCTGCAAAACAGAAAGCGAACATTACTCCATCAACTTTTTAAAATAAAAAATCACGTGAGGCGGCTGGCGGTTGGAGTTGGCTGCAAAAATAAACGCAAGTTAGTACCCTCAACAGCCAACTTTGACTTTTCAAGAATTAAAACTTCAAGTTTCAACAACTTGCAGCCGAAAGAAATATTCAACTCCACGTAAGAAATTAATTCCAACAATTTCAACTTCGGAAAAAGCGTTAAGTTTCAGCAATATTTAAAATCAGCAACTCCGAATATTTAAAATCAGCAAGCTCTCAAATTACAAATTACCAAGTTTGAAATCAGCTCTTCAACAGTTATACATCAGCAACTTCGAAGAGTTTAAATAAGTCCAAGAGTTTTAAACGTGCAAGTTTAAATCAGCAAGTTTCAATAAATTAGAATCAACTTTTCGAAAGTTATAAATCAGCAACTTCGAAAAGCAATCGAAAATCAACACTTCGAAAATTATAAAACAGCAACTTCGAAGGCTTTACAATTTAAATCCAATTTGATTGCAACACCCAGCAACTTCAAACAACTTCGAGGAAAAAAAATAAAATAAAATAAAAATAAAGCTCAAGCAATTTCGAATTCTCCAGCATAAATAAATGATTTCAGCATTTCAACCCTTAACTTCAAAAGCATTTCGACTTTCAGCAAAATAAAAAGTTTCAGCAACATCGGGTACTTACCTCAGCAACGTGAAGAAATAAAAAAAATGCTAAACCCTTCAAACTCTACTTCGAATTGCAGCAACTTCAAGAAATCAACTTTCAGCAACTTCGATTTCTTGCAAAAATCGAACTTACTTCCTCACACTTTCAGCAACTCTCAAATGAAATCTCACAACTCGACTTGCCAGCATAAATTTCAACTTCGAATCTTGTGAAATGAGAATGAAAATCCTCAGAGTTTTATAGCAAAAGGCTGGCGCTAATCTTAGCAGATGCCTTTTATTCCCTTCATAATGACTGACGCATTTGCTAAATTTAAAAGGGAATATTCCAGTCGTCAGGCAGTTGTTATGACAATTTGCTATTCGGGGAGATTCTTTCCTTGATTTAAATTTAAAATTCCCTCCCGACTGCCAGTTACCTCCAGTAATTTTGAGAAAGTCATCTTTACACCGATTTGAAGTTATCTCAACTGCATTTTAAAATGGCACTTTTAATTTATTAAAAATTTTATTTAAAAGCCATTTTCATTTATTTCTTCAACGTATTTTAAATATTTGATATCAATCGTCAAAACTGGCTAGGCATAACTTTATTTTCCATCGTAACTGACTTCCAAAATAAATTCCCCTCATTAAATCGTCCGAAATTTTAAGATTTCATGGGTTAAAATCGAAAGGGGAATTTTAAAATTAAACTTAGGAAAATAATTAATTAATTAATTTCTCCGTCTTGCTAAGAGAAATTTTAATTTCTTCCAAATGCCATAGAGAATTTTCACTTAATCACGCTGAGGGGAAAATTTAAACGCCTTTTGACTTCACCAGTGATTTTATGCATATCATGAAAGGGGGAGATATTTAATTTTTTAAGCATTAATTTTATTTTTTTATTCCTCTCTCCCTTAGTCAAAGCGCCTATTATAATTTTATTTCCAACACCCTTTTAATTTATTTCTTTGATTTTTTAATAATTTCAAAAATTATTGCTTGATTTCCTTTTGAATGTTAAATCGTTTTAAACCTTGACTTTGAATGCCCTTTTAATTTATTTCAAACTTGGGCGCATATAGGGTAAGCAACTTCGAGTTTCATCATCCCAGGCAAATTCTCCATGCTGAGGTTTCAGTTTGGGCGTACTTAGGGTATTCTAGATCCTCCTCCAGGCACGTTTAAGATTTCCAGCTTGCATTTTGTTCCTTGGGCGCAAATGAGCCACCAAGCTTTCGTTTTTGGCACTTAGGCGGATTTCACCTATCAAGCCTCAAGGCGCAAATGATACCTCAAACCTTCTCTTTGGTTCCAGGCGCCAATCATACTGGTGACTTTCAACTTAGTCAACTTTAACTTTTAATCTCTTGAGGCGCATTTGATAGGTCAAGCATCCAGGCGCACATGATGGGGGCGGCCTTTAATTTTGTCATTTGGGGCGTATATCACCCTACCTCCTTCCAATTTCAACACTTAAACCTTTATCAACGTCTTTCTTCTCCAACCAAGGCGCATTTTATATGATCAACTTTCAATTCGGCCAAGTCTTGCCTAAACAGATTTTTTATCCTGGGCGTATTTTAAAGAGGGAGCTTTAAGGCGCATATGAGGGTCTTAACTTTCAGTTTTGACTTGGGGCGCATCTTAGACCTTCTACTCCAAGTTTTTATACTTAGAAAATTTCAAGGCTTTTCTTCTCTCCCAGGGCGCATTTGAGTGCTGGAGCTTTCACTTTTTGTCCCAAGCGCATTTGAGTGCTGGAGCTTTCACTTTTTGTCCCAGGTGTATTCTCATTTTGACTAGGGGCGCATATAACATGGTCAACTTTTAATTTCAACACCCCAGGCGCATTTTCAAGGGTCAACATCTACTTCTTGCCATGGGCGCATTTAGATGGGTCTCCGTCTAATTTAAATGCCTTAGTGAAATTTTCAACTTCCTCCTCCATGACCTTGGGCGCATTTTGATGGGTGGACTTCCAATTTCAACTTAGGCGCATATGAGACCCAGAGGTTTCAATTTTGTGAGGGGGCGCATTTGGAGGTCCTTACTTCCATTTTACTTGCCTTAGAAAATTTTCTTGCCTTTTCAACTCCTTCCTCCCAAGGCACATTTCAGCATGTCTACGTCCAATTCAAATGCCTTAGTGAAATTTCACTTTTCCTTACTCCACCTTGGGCGCATTTGGACCTAGCTACTTCCAGTCTTAGTGCCTTGGTAAAATTTCACCTGTCTTCAGCCTCTTGTAGCGAGTTTTGGCCGGATTTGAAAAATTATCAAATTTGACTTGTTTCGTCCCTTTTTGCCAAATTTAAGTTGATTTTCCTTGGTCAACCCTAATTTGCCCTGACTTTCTATTTTTAGAAAGTTCTTTGAATTTTGCGCCGTTGACTGGATCCTGACTCTAGAAAGCCTGATGTCTGCCCTGCTCTGAATTTCAACTGATTTGGTGCTGTCGATGCCCAATGCTTGTTTGTACTTGCTATTTTTAGCAACCTGCTAAAAATAGAAACTGTTGAGGATGTCTTCAAATTTCACGTGTTGAATGCCCGAAACATGGTGATTGTCACTGGAAGCTGTTTCTGCGTGAATGTCGGGTCCCGCCCTTGATTTTAGGAAACCCTAACTGACCTGCTAAAAATAGCAACTATCTGATTCTTCATTCTCTGTAACTCTGTTTGCCTTGAAATTCGCGCCACGGATTACTTATCAACTGTTTGACCTCTTCGGTTATTAACGAGACCGCTATCATAGTCATGACTTCACACTTACAAGTGCCCGCTTCCCAGACTCCTTCGGCCCGCTTGTCTTGAAATTTGACAAGCAGTTCTCGTTGGTGAACCAGCCCGCTTTGTGCCTAAGGTTCACATCAATTTCTATTTATAGTCCCGGTTCGAAACCCTAATTTTGTGCATGTTGCCCGATGAGCCTGGGCTTGACCGCTCAACTGCGTGCCAGCCCGCCCAGCCCCGGTCACGCCCAAGTGGCACCGCTAAATAGAAAACGCCGAAAAGTGACCGACCGCCGCCTGATGATCTTCATGTCATATTGCCCCGAAAACTTTGAAACCTTAAAACCTTAAAAATTCCAACACCACCCGCCAAAATAGTGCCATCCATCTCGCATGTTACATCGCTTCAAGCTTGAAACCCAAAAGGAAAACAGCCGAAGGCAACAAAATATCCGGTGACAAGTAACCGGTCATTCCAAAGGTCAATGTCGAAAAGTTGTCATACTTTGGCTGCCACCAAGGTCCTCGAAAACCCAAGGAAACCCTATTGGGATGCACCTAAATGTAACATCTAGACCTTGAAATCTGCTCTGGAATCTGTACTGCTAAAAATAGCAGGTTGTCCGTTTTTGCTCAAAATTTGTCAAAAGTGAACTTGAAGTGCTCGGAATGCAATGAAGTTGTCCAAATGTGAAAATCAACCCTAAACTGACACTTACTAAAAATAGAAAGTTGGCAGAACTTAGTGAAAATTTAGGAGTTACTTGCTGAAAACATGGTAATAGCAATGTTAGGCTCAAAAGCTGACAAACCGACTCAAATTGACCCCAACGTGACCTAAAAGATGTGAAACCCTAATTTCAGTACTTGGCCAAATCTTACGTTCAAGCTTACTGACGGGAGCGTCCCCCGGAAAGCAGAAAGCAGAAAAGAAGCAGAACGAGAGAGAAAGACAAAAAACCAAAGCCAAAAGACCAGAATGGAGCGAAAATTTAGGGGTCCCCATTTTGAATGGGGCGATGTGTGAAAAGGTCACAACAGGTGTGTGCCAACCTTATCAGAGGGGATATTTGATGTTACTAGTGAGCTCCAATGATCTAAGGGACTTTGATGGTGCTTTTCAATGTTATTTCCAACTTCTGGTGTGTTCTCCAAGAATCTTGAAGAGAGCGTCTATTTATAGTAAGTCACCTAGTCGGGTCCATTTATCACCATTCATTATCGGTATAACTCCTTCGTAGTCAGTTTTTTATTCTAATGCATTTCAACCATTTCCGCAATTTGGATGTAATATTGAGTTATATTTAAATAATTTTACTAAGGTTGTTATTTTAATTAAAATATTTTAATGGGCACCTTAATGTTATAGCTCATTGGAACCAAGATGGAAAGCTTTAATTTTCGAGACACTGATAAAGTGACTTTGGGTGCTAAGAATAATTAAATAATGAAATAAAGCACTTTTCAGGGATATAAGGCTTATTTAATTAATGAAGTGATTTTATATTGTGTTTTCTAGAAAGTTCCCAGAAAATGTTATAAAAGGAGTTTTGTGAGCTCATGTAATGAGCCTTCCTAGTTCTGACCTCGAACGCTGATTCCAAGCTCATGCAATATCGTCAAACACTTTGCATGTAACCTCAAAGCTTGCAGGTTTATAGTTTCAGTCTGATTTTACTTGATTGCTTGTATTGATAACAATTGGTCTATATGCTGGAAATAACACTTGAATTTGTCTATGTAGTGAACTAGATGCAATACATAAAATTTCATATGCAAAGAATGTACTTCCAGCAAGTAGGCATTATATCAAACAATTGTCATGCATCCTAATATAGCATTCAAATGACCATTACATTGATGTATGATTCTCCAATGATGAAATCCTTATTGAAAATGCAACCTCCAAATACAAAGCTAACATGAGACGCCAGGACTCTTGGCTTTACATCCAATGCAAATTTATAATCAGGTCTGATATACAATAAACACCTACAGCAGCAGCCATACAATGACAAATATTATCATGCAACTACTCAAATCTACAATGGAACCTAATGGATGAAGTCGCCCTTTGATGGAGATGATGAATCAAGCAATATCCAAGCAATGTAAACCTTTGCAGCCCCAAGTCGACTCTCTTTACCAGCCGCCCCTGTTCTGACCTGAATCTTCAATAATAAATTAATGTGGCCCTTCGTGATTCCCAATCACTCCAAAATTCATTGCCATGCATCAAGGAGTGAAGCGCCCAAATGCCCATGAAAAATCAATGCCTCCATAGCTTGGTATGAGTGAAATTGTGGGGTTTCTATCTACTGCATTATGACTGTAACATGCTGACAGCAGTGCCTTCATTCATTGCTTCCAAGAATGTAATATGCAGCTTCAAGACAATATTGAATTCCTCTAAGTGCTTCAATAAGCTGATATGTAATCTCTTTCACCAAATTTGTCCCAAGGCCATTAAGTTTGCAATGAGCACAAGATTGGACTTCTGAAGTAAAGCCCACAATCGGCAATAATTCAGCTGATATCTCACAGCCTCAAAATTGCTCAACCAATTAGGGTTTTCGTCCCCAAAGGTTCTCCAATGGCTAAATCCCTAGCTGGCTTCTCCACCACCACAAGTCTTCAATTCAAATAACAATTCCTGGATGCCAAAGAATGAGCTCTTAAGTTCCTTTTATTCTTTTCTTGTGAGAGCTCAAACACTTTCCTTGCCAATGTGGGATAAAAGATATATTTCCCACTTTAATTTTTTCACTTAAAGCATTTTATAAAATTATAGTGACTTTATTACCATAAAGTTACATTATAACTTTATAATAACATTTAAATATTTTAATTATTCCTTAATCACTTTAAAAATCACTTAAATGAGGGTCATGGCCCCATTGCACATTATAATTGCACTTTATATTTAATTATTAAAATAACATAACTCCATAAATACTCGTTATTTCTCGATTCCGTCTTAACAAAGGAGTTAACCACTACATCCACTGCGCATCCAACTGCCTTACTATAAATAGTAAGGGTCCTGTTGATGCGTGTTTTATGACACAACAAACATTCTAGAATAAAGAGTCCAAAGACGCTATATCCCTCTTGAAAAACTACCCCGTATACTAAGATTGCAAGTAAGATCATACGGTAATTCCAATGTTTAAGATGAATGTGGATAAGCTCTGTGGTTTGATGTGATTATGCTAGTAACACAAAGGGACTTACGCTAGGCTTGTTCAATTCACAATGAAGGTCTAGACAATGAAGCTCTACTGCTTGGGTCATGGATCAAACAAACTGAAAAAGGAGATAAAGTTCAGAAGTTCTAGTCTACTTCCTAAGAATTCAAGAGACGGTATTGACTTGGTGGAACCAATAACCACGCTTTGCTTCGCCACGTTCAACGACAACTACACAAAGGGGGTGCAATCTTCAAGGGAATGCTTTATGATTTTCACGTCATGAATAACTACCATCAAATCGAACAATTTATCCAGAAAGAGAAGTTAAGCACAAAAAATAAGCTCAGGCTAACTTGAATGAAAATCATCCATTCAAAGTATGAGCAAAAAAGTTTCACCATAAATCAATACTTATCAAATCTTGCATTCATCTAACATACATGAAATAAAAATCTAAACTATGATGAGGGATAAGAACCATGCCAACCTCAAAATAAG
Organism: Sequoia sempervirens; assembly: GCA_007258455.2. Lineage (NCBI taxonomy): Eukaryota > Viridiplantae > Streptophyta > Pinopsida > Cupressales > Cupressaceae > Sequoia > Sequoia sempervirens. The sequence goes on from VDFB02118627.1 coordinate 19,205, forward strand.
AGAAGCAATCACCATCAAAACAATGCATGCATTACTTATTACTTTGGCAGTCACTTACATTATCTCAACATGTTTTGCAACATGCTCCCATGCTTTACAAATGAGGGGTTGAGCTCAATTTATAGGCTCCCCAATTACAATTCAATGGCCAAGATTAATTTAGGATCAACGGTCAAGATTACAAAATGAAACCCTAATTAGGATTTGTCCTAACTAACTCCTCGACCAATGAGAAAATTACATTCGAGGACACTTGTCCTTTTTACCAAATATGAACCAACAAATAAAATAGAAAGTTGCTGAATCTGGATGTGCTGACTTGGAACAATCTGATTGGTCGAGGCGCCACTTCAGTAGGTTGGATGTCCTCCTTGGTTACTTTGTTCTTTTTCCATGTCCTTGCCTTAGAATATTTTTTTTCTGCCAATGATTTTGTCCTTTGTGCTTTGATCTTGGATGACTTTGGCTACTTCTTCTCACCTCGCCTTGGAGCACCTACTTAGACTTGAAGTTCTTAAGTCTTTCTTCCCGGATTGCTTTGGAATTCCTTCACGTGCCTTGAATTTGGAGAGGAACTCCCTTGTGTTTTTGCCGCAATGGAGGAAATTGGCACTTTCTCTGTGGAGAAATTCCATACTTAGCCAAATTTTGGCTACTTTGTAATACCTTCAATATTTTGGCCATTTTTGTGCTCAAATAAACTTCGCCGGTAGGTTTGTCTTCAATTTTGAATTTGGCTTGCGTAAGTTGGATGTACTTGACGGTGTGCCTGTTGTTGTCTTCATGATGCCAAACTCTTGACGGACTTCCTGTTGGTCTTGCAATGTGCAATGGTGGACCCCCCAAGTTCTTTCATCTCCCCTCAAGTCGGACTTTACACTTTCTTTGCCATTTTCCTCTTCGTCTTGTGTAGTCATCCGCCTGCAAGAAACAAAATAAATTTATTTTAGATTTCCTCTCTCCTAAAGATAACTTTTCAAGATAAGCTTTGAAAGATTTTTATAAATTTCATTTTCAAGCTTTTAATTTTCTTTCCGTCCAATTTCATTCGGCCATGATTTTCTTTCTTTTTTCAAAATTTATCTCGCCATGTCCAATTTTATTTGGCCATAAATCTTTTTGTCCAAAATTATTTTGCTGTAAATTTTAATCATCCAAAGTCACAGGCGAAATTTCCTTCACATCTTCCTAAGTTGTTTGGCAAAATGTTTTAGACTTAGAAGAAATATTTCTAAGTATGGCGAAATTTCGAAGTGCCAAGCATATTTTTTAATTTTTCCATCATTCATACTTAGGCAAAATTTCCAATTTTCACCCTTCATGGCGGACTTATCTTTATTCCATGCCACTTTCATTATGTCCAAGGGTGAACTTTACCTCTCTTCAAGCCACTTTGGGGCGGACTTCACATATTTTATTGCCATTTCACTTTTTTGTTTATGACGGACTTTAGCTTTAGGCTTACCATTCACATTTGTCCAAGGCGGACTTAGCAACTCTTCATGTCATTCTTAGGGCGGACTTACTATATCTCCATGCCATCTCTTCACTTTAGTCCATGTGGACTTCATATGACCTTTTTTTTTTTTCAAGCACCTCTCCAAAAGATGGCGGACTTCTTACTTTATTTCCAAGTGCCTTTTAAGCTGACAGACTTTATAAAAACATTTTCCATTTGTTATTCCAGCTGGCGGACTTCATAAAGCACCTGCCAAATGAATTTTCAAAGGTGGGTGGAGTCTACTAAGTCTTTGCCATTTCATTTTGAAGGTGGGCCCACTTCAAAACTTTATGTCATTAGGTGACTTGACTTTGTCAAATATTTTCCAAGTGTTTTTTAGGCTGGGCGCACTTCCTAAGATGTTTCCTCAATTCACTTTCCAGCTGGCAGACTTCATAAAGCACTTGCCAAATGACTTGCTAAAACATTTTCCATTTGTTATTTGGGTTGAGCGCACTTCCTAAGAAGTTTTCCAAATGTTTTTTTCTTTATCTAATTCTCCAGCTGGCAGACTTTGGAGATTTTTCATGTGCCTTTTAAGCTGGGCGCACTTTAGTAACTCTTATAACATTTTCACTTTGCCATGTGTCATGGGCGGACTTTATGCATTTGCTTGCCACTTAATATTTGACCAAGGCAGACTTTGGCTTGTGTTTGTCCATTGCTTCATTGCCTTAGATTTTTTCTCTTTTCCATGGGCGGACTTCATTGATTTTCATGCCATTGACATCTTTTGCTAAGGCGGACTTTGTCTTGTCACTAGCCATTGCTTCATTTCAAAGGGCGGACTTCAGCCTTTTGTTGGCCATTTCCCCATTGCCTTAGGGCGGACTTTATGCATTTTTATGCCATTGACACTTCCTTCTTGGGCGAACTTGGCATTCATTCTTGCCATGGCCTTGCTTGGCTGAAGATTTTTGATGTTAATTCCTCCATTCTCCAAGATGATAAACTCCATACTTAAGCAAATTCTTCAGTCTCCTCCATGATTGTTCAGTCATAACCTTGCCATGGTTACTCAGATTTTTTATGAATTTCTCAGATTTCTTGACTGTTTTTTTCAGATTTTCAACCATTTTTTGTGATTTTCGAAAGATTTTCTGAGAGTTTCGTTGCTCTTTTTGAACTTCTGAGTGGATTTTTGAAACTCGTGACCTTTCTAAATATAGAAACTTTCTAAAAATAGAAATTTTCCAAAAATAGCAACTTTCCAAAAATAGACCCTAAAAAATAGGGATCCCAAAATTGCCCAAAAGTGCCAAAAAAGTAGGTCCTAAAAAATAGGGGTCCCGGGGTGAGAAACCCTAAAAACTTGGAGGTGTCGGATTTGACTGAAACGAGAGTCGATCTTCGTCTCCCAAGCCTTCTAAGCGCGATGGCAACGTTTATACAGTGATCCAGGCTCAATTTCTCCAACTGACTCGGGTGACCGTTCAAAACTCAAACTCCTCATTGCAAAAAGAACTAGTGATAAGCAGTTGCAACGCCAAGGCAAAACCAAAAAGCGAAAAAAAAAAACGAAGGGTCCCCATTTGCAATGGGGCGATGTGTGAAAAGGTCACAACAGGTCCCTCTCTATCAACCACTAATTTACTATAAATAGTAAATCCCTCATTATCTGATCAAACCAATGGTGTAAAGGATTGGCACTGCAAATGAAGCCTACCTAGGTGCCCTACTATAGATAGAAACCCTGACTGACCTGAAATAGTCACTTACTATAAATAGTAAGTGTGCCAAACTGAGTCCAATGAAGGTCAAACCTTAACTCTCACTGATCACTGGAGGCGAAGCCATACAGAATACTGCCAAATAAGACCCCCTAACCATCTGCTCTAGCCTACGAGGGTCAGGAATAGGCTAAACCATCCACAGTCATGGTCACACTAAAAAGGGGACATGACAACTCATTTGCATTATTCTGGATATTGTTTATTTCTCTTTGGAGATTTGTGCCTATGGCCAAATTTCTCACTGAAGGGACGAAAAACCCCAATGGATTTCTTGACGAACAAAAACCCGAAAGGTAGTGCAATTCCAGCCAAGGATTGATGATGTGCTAAAGATTTGGGATTTGGGGACAAAAACCCTCGGATTCCATTCGACCAATTTCATACAAAAATTGCCTTTGTGCTGAATGATTACAAAAAGGTTTTCAAACAAAACGATTTATCTATATGGGTTTTACAAGTTGTCAGGTGTGTTGGTACAAAGTTATTTAATTTACAGGCAAATATACATTTATAAGTGGTGCTCGAAGTGAAGAAATCAGAAAAAAAAAAAAAAAGTGCAATGTGTGCAAGTGGGTATGAGCCGTGATTTTGTGCTGTGGGTGCATGTGAAATAAAGAAGATTAAAATTTTAATGTCTTTGGCTGAGCCCAAAGCCCAGCTGTACCATCTCACATTTCCTTTGAAAGGTGTCGTACAATTCCTATATTCTTCACCAATGAGAAATTGATGCATGAAGAAGGCATTAAGCCTTACTTAGTTCCAACGCAGCCACAAAGTGAGTATTAAAAGTCAACACAGCTTTAAAGAGTAGCAATATTTAATAAAGCTGACATACCATTTTCAAAGGCAGACGTACCATTTGGGAGGTTGTCGTACAGCTATGAAGGAGGAATGAGAGTATTGGGGAATTGCTGAATGGTCTAAATTGTTGCTTTTCACAGGTCAGCAGAAAAATGAATTTATTAATATTTAAATATTTATGTGGTTTTTTATGAGGAGTTTTTGAATATTACAGACTACAACAGCAATGTATATTTTTATCATGGGTTAACTGTTATGTACCATAATCAGTAATTTGTGAATAAAAAGTTAGTTGCAGTATCTAGGGTTGAGAAATTTAATTCTTGTGATAATATGCTGAATTAACATTGGTTGTAAACTGTTTGATGAAATGTCAATTTGAAGTTCTATGAGAAAGCTATGGTTTTATGATGGATTTATGACTGTAATGTTAGTAGTTGCAACTCTCAGTGTTTGCACTCAAGAACATTCCATAATTGATCATATGCAAGTGTTTGACAAAATGTCTGCAAAGCAAAAAATCATAAAATATCAAGTTTGTTTGAAAATTTCCTTGGAAGGTTATTTCAAATGAGATTTTGTTCTAGGAGGTGGAACAGCAGTTTTGGGACCCAATAGAATGGTGATGTTGTCGGGGATATGTTAGTCATTGTTGGGTCTTAGGCAACTGGAGATATTGTAAACACCTCAGCAATAAAAAATTTGCAGTTGTGCATTGTGTTTGGGTAAGTTTGGCATTTTGTCAACTTACACTAACAGAATGATGCCAAGAATGAAAAGGGTTGTTGGGTTGAGAAGACATTGAAGACTCTGTTGGTGGTTGCAACCCAAAATCAAAAATATGCCTTGGAGGTCCATGGTACTTCAAGAATTTCCTCACTTTTGTGAGATGGTGACTCTGTTGTCGAAGAATGAAGTTTTGCTGCTGTTGTTCATGCTTCATGAACACAATTCAAGGTGACTATAGCTGATTATAACGTACAGCATTCTCTTTCCAGATTTTGAAGCATGGTTTCTTTCTTAGTAAAGAAACATATTACTTTTTCTTTCTTTGCTACCCTACATAGGTAATTGTAACCAGCCATGGATGGTTGGAGTGGACTCATTTACCCTAGGGGTGCTTCATCACATGTATCACACAATTTGAACCCTAAGTGTTATGGTAGATAAAATGTCTAAGAATACTACGATGATGAACCTCCACATTGTTTAGACAACCCAACACAAAATAAAAATTCACATTCAAAACTACAAACGTCCATACTTGAAAACAAGTTAAGGATAGAAGAGCTTAGGAAGCTTGAAAAACGATGTGAAGGAAGGGTCAAGACTCAAGGCCCTACAATCAAAAGGGTACCCTAATGTTACAGAAAAATAGGTTTCCCCATCCCCTATAGTGCCACTTGATCCCATATACAAGCAACTTGATCTTTCTTGGGTCAACTATGAGAGGCAAACAATAAAATCTTCAATATACAAATTAATGTCTAGGTATGACAGGTATGATCTTTAGGAGGGGGATGCACATGTTGGAGAATTTTTAGATTTCATGGAAAAATATCAGTTTGAAGATGAAGACATGTGGATGAGGTTTTTTGTTAGGTTACAACAAGGAACGGCAAAGAGGTCATATGACGGTTTCCCTAATAATTATTTTTCCACTTGGAACCATCTTGTGGCTGCATTCAAAGTGGTGTTTATATTGCACCTAGACCTTGTTGCTCTTGTCCAAGAATTAGAAAATATCAAGTGGCAAGAGGGATAGTGTAGCATGGAATTCAGTCACAAATTTATAGTTGCTCTTTCCAGGATTCCAAATTACTCCAACCTAACACACCTACCTATATTGATGTGTTTCTTAGAGACTATGATATTACTCTAGGTTCCAGTTCAATACAGGAAAATTTTAATTTGATTAACATGCAGCAGGAATACAGGTTCCTTGATTTCATCGATGGTTTGAGAAAGGATATGATTGCAAAATCATTATCCACAAGTTTGGGTGTTGTTGGCTATGGATAAGTTGTTGCGGACAGCGATTACATCGATGTTTCATGTGGTTCAAGCACAATATCAAGTGATGATTGTGTTTGCAGGCGGGTAGAGGAAGGTTCTGGTATAATATGTGATAGCAATATAGAAGATGATGATAGTGTTTGTACCTAGCTTCAGCTAGATCAATCATCTATGGATGATAACAGTGAAAAAATCAATGATGATTTCCAGTTTGAGAATAGTGAGTAGGCGCTACTGTTTGTTGCAGTAGTATGGACGGTGAGGATGTTGTGTATGCAAGTGAGTTATCGGATGAATCAGCTAAGGTAGTTGAATATACAACACATGCACATATTGATGATGCAAATGGTGAACAAGAAAATGTTTTCTTGTTTGATCCCTTACCTTCCTCTGTCCTCTTTTTTATTTTTGAATTTGCAACTATTTGTTTGCATGAGGACAGTGTAGGCATATTTGTACATGAAGATAAGAATGCAGAAATAAGTGTTTGTACAGCTAATAATATTCATGGTGATGAGTTTTAACTTGAGGAATGTGAAGTAGGCAATCATATGGATACGTATGAGAGCCTATTTATTTAATGTGCAACATGTAGTCTTCCTCATGCATAGTGCACTTCAAGAGGGTCATATGCAAGTGATGTTGCAATATGAAGGCGAATGGAGAGTTGTGCCACAAATCTAATTGTTGCAGCACAATTGTCACAGCAAGTTGCCAAGATAAAGATGAAATAGTGAGACAATTTGAAGAGTGCAACTCTTCACATGAGGTGTCTCATGATCCAAATTGTTGTGCTGGTGATGATTGCATCAGCATAGACAACTTTGAAGTATCTTGGTTGCCTGTTGTCCCTGAGACGAATAGAGTTGAATACAAAGCTTTCCTTTGTGATGAAATTGTGGCTTCTTGTAGTGTGGATAACAATGTGCCTGAATTTGAATTGATTTACTTCGGCCCACCATTTGTTTTGTGATGATTTTGAGCAGCCACATGTTACCAGATTGATGATCAGCTAGCTACTCAAGTTTCTTATATGCCTTTATTTCAAAACTTTCAATTTGAATTGTAAGAGGACAAGCTTCCCTTTGCAAATCAATAGGATGGAGAGGCATATTTTTCATTACAGTTTGAATTGGAGGTATTCTCTTTTTGCCTTAATTCACCTAAGGAGGTCAACAAGTATGAAAATACTGGAGTTTCTTTTGGAATTGATCCAAGTTTTCAAATTGTGCCCTTGATTGTTTTGAACTCCAATGATGTATCATGGCATAGTTCAGAGGCCTACTTTGAGTGGTTTTCGTGCAATGGAAATATTGGTGGTGGAGTTGATCTTCATTCTCTCGATGGAAATCATAGATTTGTACATTGAGAAAGGGATTACATTTGTTGCATTGGAATGATAAAGATAGCTTTAGGTTGAGGGAAGTCAGTTCCTTCAATAGGATGGTGTTTGACAGAGGAAAGTTGTTGCGACAATTTGTCTATGCAGGGTCTGACCCATAGATTTTGTTGTAAGTATGCTTGCATTCATGCCTCCATTTTGTTCATGCTTCGTTGTCTTTGGCTGGAAGTTGTTTCCGTGTACATAGTTTTCATTGATTTGTGTTTTGTCTCATGTTTTGTCGTGTCAAATTTTGGTCAACCCAAAGATTTTGGATTCTTGTTGTGCCTACAGGAGACAAACATCTCTAATAAGAGCCACTATTGATATTTGCTAGATTTTGGAGGGGTAGGTGCTTATGTTCAAGCCTCAAGTTTGTTATTTTTCCTTTCATGCCTATTGGGCCTCAAACCCCAACAAGAACTTAGAATCTCCCAAGATTGTGGAACTTGAAAGGAAACTAGAACCTCAAGGTTCCGGTTCCAAGTCCGCTTCTCCTCCCACCACTTGACCATTGTTCCTCCTCAGATACCGAAACCCAAAAGGAACTTGGAACTTGTAATCTCAAGATTCCAATTCTAGGTTTGCTTATGCTCCCGCTCTCCGGCCATTGTTCCTTCTCGAAACTCAAGCCCTGACAAGAACCTAGAACCTCAAGGTTTTGGTCCCAAGTCTACTTCCACTCCCACTCTCCAACCATTGTTCCTTCTTGAAACCCAAGCCCCGACAAGTACCTGGAACATCAAGGTTCCAGTTTCAAGTCCGCTTTCACTCCCGCTCTTCGATCTTTGTTCCTTCTTGGAACCTAAGCCTCAACAAGAACCTGGAACCTCAAGGTTCTAGTTCCAGGTTCACTTCCACTCCCGCTCTCCAAGCATTGTTCCTTCCCAAAAACCAAGTCCCAATAGGAACTTGGAACTTGAATCATGTTTTTTCTTAAATTGAGTTAAGGCATCAATACTAAATGCTCAAGGTTTGCTCCTAGCTACCGCCATTAATGTAGGAGGTCTCCCAATGTAGAAACCCTAGTTTCCCCAAAATCTCTGTATCTGACTGTTTTTAGGTTTTTCTGAAGGTTTTTGATTTTTTTGACGTTTTTGAGTTTTTGAGCAATAAATGAATGGTACGATTTTTGCAAGTAATACAGAATAAATGCAAATAAATGATATATCTCTGAGAACTACAGAATCAATAGCAAATACTGAAGCTTCTCTAATATATAGTCTTCTGAAGATGATTACAATATAACCCAGTTGCATGCAAATGAAAGTACAATGATATTAATGAAAAACCTGGTAAAAGCAGCGATCTGATCTGATGTCTTGATAGTACGGCTGCAACAAGTATGTTCTCCCTCAGGCTAAGGATGGCGTATGGTTCCAGGTGCAGGGGCGCCACTCTGGTGAAGATATCAAGCCAACAGGGTAGGCGTTTCTCCTTTAGGCAAAAAGACGGCTCAATACAAGGTAGTATGGCCTAGTACAGGTACGGCCTGATGTCAGAAACAGCATTTAATAATGTGCGGCCTCCTTGCTAATCAATGTCTGGATCTCTGGATATGGTGCGCCCTTGATAGATGAATGCCCTCTGAAAGAATGAATGTGCTAAAGCTCTGTAAATAATAAACTCTGAAGCTCTGTGATTCCTCCTGAATGAAGAAACCTCTGCTGCAATAAATCAAGTGCTATTTCACACCCTCTGAATTGCTTCCAGTGGAGATGGCTCGTTCTCCAAGGAATTCGAACTTGAAACCCTAAAGTCTCTTGCTCAGATCAAAGTTGATCAGTTCTCAAAATTCAATAATCTCATAATGGCTCAAAACCCACAGCAAATGCACTAATATGCTCAAAAGTGCGATTTCCTCAATAATAGGGTTTTATTAAATATTTGACTTTTAATTCTTTTAATTCTTTCATAGTCTCAGCCAAAATATTTTATTATATTTTAATGATCAATTTTGGCCCCTTCTGATGATGGCGCACCCCTCAAGAAGAATCACTTAAGTTATAATTTAATATTATAACTTTATATTATAATCATTAAATATTTAATATTTAATTAATACAATTAAATATTAATATTTCTCTCGTTACTCATCCGATGACTGTTCCGTCTAAAGCTGACGAACACTGAAGTGATTCTAAACGCTGCCAAAGCAATACTGCTAAAAATAGCAGGGGTCCCACGCTGACTGCCAGGAACTGCTAAAAATAGCAATTCTGCAAGAAGTCTCCGATCAAGCCCAAACGAAAACCTACTGACCAAACTCTGCCAACTGAAGCTGAGCCAAGCTCCGAAGTGACCCTCTATCCAGTCTATCAGCCTACGAGGGTCGTGTGATAAGCCAATCCTGTACTCCGAGATGTCGAGGAAGGGACATGTGATCCGCCCCTCACAATTGCTTGTCCTCAAGCAATCTCAATCTTAGGATCTTTACTTGAAGTCTCCTCAAATCTCCCATGCTGCATCCTCAACCGGCAAAATCTCCATTTCACGAGGATATTCCCTGATAGTCCTCGGCCTTAGCTGTCTCTCCCTATACTCGGGATGGACTTCGAATTACTAGAATCAACTTTCCCTCATCATCTAAGGGAGGTAGAGCTGGGTGAACCACCACGATGACCAACGCCTTCTTGGTGATACATAAATCGTTGTGTACCACTGCTCTCTCACTGGAGGCGCTCAAGCTCGTAAGCCACCTAAGCCAGCTCTCCCTCGGGGATCTGAAAGGGACCGTAATAGTAGCTTGAGCTTCTCGTGCACTTCTAAGGTGGGTGGCCAGACAGGGGAACAGGCATGAGGTAAACCATGTCACCCACCTCGAAATGCCTCTCCGTCCTCTTCTGATCCGCATACTGTTTCTGCTGATTTTGTGCCTTGGCTATATTTTCCTTGAGAGCCCTCATGGTGTCCTGACTCTCCTGTAACCAACCTCCTGCACTCAGCACTCTACTGTCGCTCAGTAGCAAATCAAAGAGGCTTCGGTAGCTATGCAGGTAGCGCCATGAAGGGTGACATGTCTGAATGGTCATATGGAATGTCGAGTTATAGCAATACTCACACAAAGTGTATCCATTTGACCCGTATACGCTGCTTACTGCTATGTAGTTCGGGTAACCTTCCACCCACTTGTTCACAATCTCGATGCGCCCATCAATGCGGGTGGTAACTAGTGCTCGGAGTGAGCTCGGTCCCACAAAGGAATCTGAATACCTCACGCGAAGTTGCAGGGAACCGACTATCGTAAGCTCACAATGCTCGAGGCAACCCATGAAGTCTGAACACCTCGCGAAAGAATACCTCTGCTACCTGCGTAGCTGTATAAGTCGTGGTGATCGGAAAGAAGTGGGCATACTTCGTAAGCCGATCCACAACTACATAAATGCAATCACGCCCTTGGGCTTTAGGCAAGCCCGTGATAAAGTCCATTGACAGGCATTCCCACTTCCTGTCAGGAATCGGAAGTGGCTGTAGTAAACCTGCCGGGTACGTGTTCTCCTGCTTGTTCTGCTGACAAACAAGGCACTCACGCACGTATTGAAGAACATCTCTCTTGAGCCCTTTCCAAGTAAACCTCTCCCGTATCTGCCTGTAGGTCTTGAAGTATCCGGGATGTCCTGCTGTAGGCATGTCATGAAAGGCCCGCATAACGATGTTCTTCACCTCAGAACCTGGGACCAAAAATATCCTGTTCTTGTAAATGATCAAGTCATTTACAAGCGTATACCTGGTATCAACTGCTGATCCCTCAACAATGCTGGAGGCCCAACTATCCTTGGCATACTCTGCCACTATCATATGCCTCCAATCCTCCGAGATATGAACCATAGTGCTCAAATGTGGTCGACGTGAGAGTGCATCAGCCACTACGTTCTGTGTTCCTTTGATATATGAGATATCAAAGTCATAAGCCTGCAACTTACTGACCCACTTCTGCTGTCTGTCATTGAGATCTCGCTGCCCTAAAAAGTGTCTCAAACTGTTATGATCAGTTTTTATGCAAAATTTGCTGCCAACAAGATACTGCCTGAATTTTGCTAAGGCATGCATGATCGCGAGCATCTCCTTATCATAAATGCTATATAGTCTCTCGGGTCCTCTGAGCTTGCGGCTCTCGTATACAAACGGGTGCTTGTCCTGCATAAGCACCGCACCAATTCCCTCACCTGATGCATCACATTGAAGCTCGAAAGGCTTCGTAAAATCTGGAAGTGCTAACACTGGGCATGTGGTCATCAACTCCTTGAATCTATCAAAGCACTCCTGTGCCTCAAGAGTCCAAACAAATGCCCCCTTCTTCATCAAATCTGTCATCGGGGCTGCATGTCGTGAATAACCATTCACGAACCTACGGTAGAATCCACACAAACCGAGAAACCCTCTCAACTGTGTCAGGTTTGCCGGTGTGGGCCAATCAATAATGGCACGGATCTTTTCAGGATCCATGCGCACTCCATCTGCACTGATAATATGATCAAGATATAGCAATTCGGTCATTCCCAAGTCACACTTGGATTCCTTGGCGTACAAGGACTCCCTCTCCAAGATACTCAACACTGTCTCCAAATGAGCTAAGTGCTCCTGCCATGTCCTACTATATATGAGAATATCATCAAAGAATACCAAGACGAACCTCCTCAACTGTGAATGAAAAACCCGGTTCATCGTGGACTGAAATGTAGCCGGCGCATTAGTGAGCCCAAATGGCATCACTACGAACTCAAAGTGCCCACAATGACATCTGAACACCGTCTTCTCTACGTCCTGCTCACGGACTCTGATCTGATGATATCCCGATCGTAAATCAATCTTCGTAAAGTAACATGCCCCATGGAGCTCATCAATAAGCTCGTCAATCCTCGGTATCGGGTATCTATTCTTGATTGTCCTCTTATTCAGGACCCTGTAATCAATGCACATAGGTAACGTTCCATCCTTCTTCTTCACCAAAACAACAGAAGAAGCGAACGGTGACTTGCTAGGTCGAATGTGACCCATAGCAAGTAACTCCTTTATTGTCTTCTCTATCTCATCCTTTAATCTTTTAGGATGCCTATAAGGAGTTATCATCACGGGCTTAGCCCCCTCCTCGAGCTCAATAATGTGCTCGATGCCTCTGTCAGGAGGTCTACCTGGCGGAATATCACTGAACACCTTGTCATGCTTGATTCTCAACTCCTGAATGTCCGGATGATATTCTGTCTTTTGCTGTCCCTCCTGTATAGGTGCTAAATGACACTCAGCAGCCCACTCTACCATGTCATGACGCATGAGCCGCTCCATTCGGCGAAAAGAAATTGTTTTAAGGTCGCTGTCCCGAATTGCCTTAAGTATGTGAGTCTTCCCGTCGACCTCAAAACGGATCTCCATGTCCTTGAGACGAAGTGTGACCTCCTCCAATGAATGTAACCACTTCATTCCCAAGACCAAATCAATGTCCCCCATATTAACAACGTAATAATCTGCCTTGAACTCATAATTGTTCAAGCGTAAAGGGAGATCCTTAATCATGCGTTTGCATCTCAAAGTGTATCCATCTGCCACTTTGACTCTGATGCCCTCGAACTCCTCAGTGATGAGTCCACGTTTCTCAACGAATCTAGCATCTATGAAATTATGCGTGGCTCCTGTATCCAATAGGGTAATGACCCTCTGTCCTACTAAAACACCACGAATCCGGAAAGAACCCTCCTGCTGAATGCTAGATAGACGGGCCTC
>VDFB02118628.1:0-41025 GCA_007258455.2 Sequoia sempervirens
TGCCAACGAGTCTCTTTGTGAGATACACACACAAGGCCAATAACCAGCACCAGCAATGACTGTAAAACAAACTAATAGTCTGCCCTTCAATTTGCACTTGAATGGACTCACAATCTGCCTTAGAATAATTCGCACTAGATAGAATAATCTGCACCTGATATAATTCGCACTTGAGAAGAAGGAGATCGAACTTGCTTGATACACAAATAAGAGAAAGTGACTCTCTATATATACATGTTGCTTAGAGGGGTCGCACCTTTTCAAGGACAAGGTCGGCCACCATAAAAATAATTACAAATAATAAATAATAATTACAAAGGAGGTCGGCCATCTTAGAGATATGTTGCCATTAAATAATCACAAATAAATAAGGAAGTATGAAGCCTGAAGCTGCAATAACATCAACAGTACGTACCCATCCTGTATCCAAAAAAAGGCAAATATGGGGGCATCCCCTCAATTTGAGGGATGTTTCCAAGGACATCCCGCCATTATGGAACACAAGGAGGAAGCCCTAGAATCCCCAGGGACATCAGGTCATCCCCAATGGAATGCAGTTTATAAAACAGCAAAAAAAAACCACAATCACCAAGGATGATGACCTTTAGCAGGGTTGCCTTCTTGCCGACGAAGCTAAGGTTTACCTGTTTTTGGCTCAGAAGCATTCAATGAATGTGGATCTAGCTTAATAAAGCAAATATTCTAGCCGTATTGCTCTTGCATTTGTACAATATTTTTTCTTTTCTGTTGTCACTTCTTGTTTGTTTGATCATTTATAAATTATATATAATGTCTCCTATGTTGGGATTAAATAAATGTTTTAAATAAGGGTAAAGATAATTGTCAGTAATTGGTATTTGATGCATCTAACCCATGGGTGATTGATTTTAATTTTTTTATTTATTTATATTTTAAAATTTTAAATTAATTTTTACATATCCGTCCTCCCCACTAACCTCAAAATCCATAAGAAAAAAAAAAGTTGTCACTTGTCCCCAAAACTTAGAGAAACATTGTCTATAAAATTGTTTCTAAGGTCAGCCAGCAGATTTCAACCCCTTTTATCCAAGTTTATATCTCCAACTCAATCGTTATTCATCCCACAAAGACAGATTGTGGATCATATTATGTGTCCAAAAAACTGCTTTACTCTACCCATACACAATACAGGTTCAGAATTCTTATCAAACTAACACGTCCAAATCATTTGACATAACCAATTGGAACTTTCTGGACCAAATTCTCTGGCAAATGAAGTTTAATGAGACCTTCATTGGTTGGATAAATTGCTGTATCAGCAGACCCTCAGTGAATGGTTATCTTGGCCCCCATTTCTCTTCATTTCCAGGCTAACAACAGGGTAATCCACTAAGCCCATCCTTCTTCAATATTTTAAATGAGTCCCTTACCAAAACACTCCCTATCAAGCAAAAAGAGTGAGGAAAATTCCTAGCCTCCCTACCATGGATAAATGGAAGAGATCTACAGGATATCAATTTGCAGATGAGATTTTGCTTATTTTCACTACTATGACATCTATTGTAAAGGAGCTTCAATCAATTCTCACAAGCGTCAATCTGCTATAAGACAGTTTATAAATACAAAGAAATTAACTATTATTTTCTTGAATACAGGGCAGCAAACTATGTCCAAAATTCTTCAAATCTGAAATTCCAAGATGCACTCCCACAAAACTATCTGAAGTTCCCTCTTTGCAGGGTGTATGATAAAGAAGTCTGGAATCATACACTCAGTAAAATTCAGAACTGCCTCAAGTGCTGGACTAACAAATAGCTTTCTTTAGTGGGATGAATACAGCTCATACAAACAGTGCTTCAATCAATGCCAATCCATCTCATCACTATTTTCCCATGCCCCGCTCAGTCCAAAGTGCCATCGAGAAAATCCAAAGGCAATTTATTTGGCAAGGAACTGGGGATACCTTTAAATTTCCTCTCATTGTGTAGTTAACTGCAATAAAAGCTAAAAAAGGAGGTCTAAGATGTGCAGAACTTCAGTCAAACTATGTCCATGAAACTGACCTGGAGATTAGTCCACCATCCCCATTCCCCATGCACTGACATTCTAATCCAAAAATACATTAAAAACAATAGTCATATATTTAAAATCTGTCTAGTCCTATCCTCTTTATCCCATTGACTGACACATCAGAAATGGGATGGCTCTCCTTCGAAAAGGTATTACTTGACAGATTGAAGACAACTCCAAAATCAATTTTTGGTCCGACTCTTGGAACTCCTTTCCTCCTTTTGCTGGTCTAGGGCGTGAAGAACACCAGAAGGCTATGGAAAAAGATGGGTTTAAATATTGGGTGGATGATTTTCACCCCTCATGGAACCAAGGAATTTTCAGCCTTCATGGAAAAATTTCTTATCCACTACTGCTCCAAGTCAAGTCTAAACTATCTTAACAACATATTTTAACAAGTGCAAAGGAGAACAATACATTTGTGAAAACACAAGCACAGGAAAATGTACGTTAGTATCCACCTATCAACACTGAATAGGTCAATCCACTATCTATGAACCAAAATAGGGGAAAATCTGGAAAGTCTGTACTTGCCAAAAGCAACCTTCTTCTTGTCACCCAGTTAACATGGGAAAATTCTCATGATTTTGGCTCTTCCGAAACACAGATCAAAAGGGTGTTGAGTTTGCCCCCTGTGCCTCAAGGGGGAAGAAAGCATTCAACATATTTTCCTTAAACACAATTTTACGCTATAACTATGGCATAAGCTCACAATTTATTTCAGGCAAAGCATATTGCAGTTGAAAGACAGGTGAGTAAACAATTCAAAATAAAGATAAACTTAGCCACGCTGAGGAGGCTTAATTACACTAATCCCTTCTTTTGTCTTCTGCAACACTTGGAATGAGTGTAATGCCATATTATTTGAGAACGAAGATCACTCAATTGCCCGAATTTGAGAAGCATTGAACAGAATATCCAGGAAATAGCACAGGTCCACCAAACATGCAAAATTATTATCCACTCTAGCAACATGCAAGACATTACAATAGCAAAGGATTAGCACCCAGGGATCAGATTCCATCTCCAGAACTACACAATCACTCCACAAAATACTTGAGAGTTACCAATTCATAATCACATGAAATTTAATTTTGACAAGACCTTCAAATGAAACCTAAATGAAGCAAGTACAGGGCCGTATTCAGGCAACCACCTACTTTCCTTCAATCATTACATTGGAATTAACTGCAACAACCTCATTGAACTTTGTTGTGTTTACAAATTGCAGGGAACTTGAGATTTTGCAGGCTTGAGATCAAAGGTGATTCCCAACTCGTTGTCAATATTGCAAAGGATGGTGCACAAGCATTAAAATAATCCATTGGAGGCTGGGCCCAATGCGGATAATAATGTGATTGGTACTCAACTAAGCATATCCCTTGAAATCTCAACAGGCTGGCTAACAAATTAGTGAACCATGCCTTTCTTTCTCTTGTCATCCTAATTTAATTTTTTTAACTTTCAACATAGTTACAAGACTCGCAAGAACTCGCCGGAACTCAATGAGTCATGGTTCGGGCAGGGGTAAATGAGTCTGGCAAACTTGGGGGCTGAGTACTCGTCGAGTCTCGACCCCCAGACTCGGCCATTTTAAATAATTTTTTTTAAAACATTTACAATCTTTCAATGCATTTTTAGTTTATGACATGCCCATCTAGGATTTACAAAAAATATGAAAATGGTGTGCGCCATGAAGGTCTATGTGGTTTTGAAGGTCTTCATTTGGGCTTGGTGGCGAGGGCTCCACCCCTCAACCCCGCCCTATATCGCGACAGGGAGCGTGCCCAAGGCGCTGCCCCTGTACCCCGTGAGGGGCGTTGCCCCCACACCATTGCAAGGGGCACTGCCCCTAGACCCTTACGAGGGGCACTGCCCCTAGACCCTTACGAGGGGCACTACCCCTCGACCCTGTTGGGGTGTTTCCCCCAAACCCCATCAAACTATAGGTCTAAGCATGTAATAGACCAATGATGTATGATGATCATAAAAACTACAAAATGCATATCCCCTATTGCAAATCTCTGCATCTTTCATAGTCAAATTCATAATCAAGGATTATCTTGTTTCATACATTAGACGACTTGTTTAGTATGCAAGGACGGCCATAGGCAAAGTTGGCATGCTACAGTCATTGTATTGTTGAATACAAATTAAGTCATAGTTGGCAAGAAATGCCATTTTCATAATGCAAAAAATGTATAAATCATGCCCTACACAAGAAACACATAGAACAATCCCATCTATTAGTATGCTAGCTAAAGTCAAACTAGAACATAACCATTTATCTTTTCACTTAACTGTTCCTATTTGTTAATGAGCTTGACAACAAAACATACAATCTTGAAGGCTTCAAGAAAATTTTAATAATAAATTCCTCACTTGAATATGCACACCAATCATTGAGACACAAGCAAATATCATGGCTATATCATCATCCAGGACCTATCTTAGACACTAGCGCATGACTTGTCATGATGTTGGGATGAGTAATGCAAGGTCCTCTGAGCCATAGACTTATATTTTTAGTTTTGATACTTGTTTTGATGCCTTTGACAATATTTATATATCTAAATGTGTTATTTCCTTCAACTAAAATTTGTGTTTATACTTATGTGATCAATGTATGTTTGTGTATGGGATCATAGTAATTTCTATTTGATGATGTTATTGTGTCTTTAAGGCTTATTTATTAAAGGGTGCATGAAACAAGTTTCAAATCCTTAAAAATATTTGAATTTCTTGGGTTTTTGTATTTTGCAAAATGAAGCTACCAGATCAGATCGACGCCTCCAAGAAAGGCATGAACAGAAGACGCAATTTCTTCAAAATCCGCCCAAAAAACCTTCAAAAGAAAACCCGTGAAAACAAGATTTATAGGTCAAAAAAAACGTCTGTAAAATAACCACGAAATCTCCTCAAAAACACATGCAGACAAATGCATAGGTATGTGCAAGAAATCGTGCCCCAAAAGACACAACGACGCCCAGACAAAAGAACCGTGCCCAGAAGTCGTGACAAACGACCCACAATTTTTACTTCTCAGAAATCTGACGCGCGCCAAAGAACACCAGGAAACCCACAAAAAAATTTCTCAAAAAACAAAAGAAAACATTTGGCGTTCAAAAACTTTGAGCCCTTCCGAGAGGGAGTCAAACCCAGATTGGCTCCTGCTCTAATACCATGTAAGTTTCATGAATAATTAGATGATTCTATTAACATGAAAGAAGGAATAAATAAAATACAATGCAAGAGTTGCAATAATAACGGAGACGTGATTATAGGCTAACTAAAAGAAACGGAAGCATTAAAATAGGCACGACAAGTGCCATTACAGAGATGAACATTAAAATAGGAACTAACTATAGTTCTAATAGTTAGTGTATTTAAGGTTTATTTATTAAAGGGTGCATGAAACAAGTTTTAAATCCTTAAAAAATCTCTGAATTTCTTGGGTTTTTCTATTTGCCGAGTATGCGTCGAGTCTAGGCTCCGAGTTTGAGTCTGAGTCAAAAATCGGCTTGTCGAGTCCGAGGTGAGTCCAAGTCTTGTAACATTGCTTTCAAGGCTCTTCCCTCAAACATATAACATGCAAACAATGTTGAGGCTAAGCCCTACTAACATCCATATTTTTTAATTCCATCCAAACTGGCCCTGAAAATCAGCATTAATAGGCTAAGGGTCAAGATAACATACTCAAACCCTTCTAAATGTTCATCTTTTTTTAATTAAAAACATTACTTGATAAACAGCCCTTACACACTTCCAGTACACTAGCTAGATTCCCCCTTTATTAAAGATTTCAGATTTTCACTGTTAGACATAATATCATATATCTAAATAACACTGTAATATATTTGTAATTTTGACATTTTAAGTCTCTTTAGAGACCCCTCTTCAAGGAAATTACAAGACCAATAATTTGGTTTTGGGGTTTGCCCTCATTTCTCTATAATACAAGAAGATAGGATAATAATTATAATATGAGGAAGGTCAGCCCTAAAATTTAAGATTTATTCTTATTTATTTTAAAAGAGTTTTATTATTCCAAAAAAAATTTAAAAAAAAATTAATGTTTGTATTTAATAATGTTAGAATTATGATTATTAAGGTAGTTGTTATTATTATTAACAATAAAGTTCAAGTTTCAAAAAGAGAGCAGTATTCTCAAGCGTATGGAAGGTGGTGCCATCAATCATTATCTGGGAAATATGGAAAGAGAGGAATAGGATATTGTTTTATGAGAAGGAAAGGTCAATGAATGGCCTCATCAGTAAACTTGATTCGGCCATCTCTGAAGTAGTAAACAATGCAGCTTCTAGGCAAAGTATTAAGAAGAGTGCATATACTTTGTGGGATGAGCAGCTTAAGAAAAAATGGCCTAGGCTCTCTATCCCCCCCCCCCCCTTCCTGTTTATGGGATGTGTTGGGCTAATCCCTCTATCAATCCAAGACTCAATGTGAAGTGGCATTCACCAAATGAAGGTTGGGTCAAAGTTAATTTTGATGGGGCGTCCAAGGGAAACCCGAGGCCCTCAGGAGTGGGTTGCATTCTAAGAGACCAATTTGGCAACATCCTTGCTGAAGAGGCCAAGAAATTGCCAAAGGGAATGAACAATGAAGCCAAGATGCAAGCAGCTTGGCTAGGGATAAACTTATGTGGATGGATGGGTTTCAAAAAGCTTCACCTAGAAGGTGATTCGATGATCGCAATCAACGCCATTTGCCAATAGGAGACTCCCAATTGGAAGATCGGGAAATTCATTCCACGAATCTGCAAAAGCCTCACCCACTTAGAAGACTTTAAGGTGACACACATCTACCTTGAAGGCAATGTGGAAGCAGATAAGTTGTCCAAAAATGCCATTGATATGATAGCAAACCACGATGGGATAAATTAGCGAGATCCGACTGCAATCCCATTCGCAGAGGACAGACATGACGGGACTCAGGAGGACAAGGGGCATGTAAGTCATTGACAAGCGAGAATTAATGAAGGGGCGAGGTTGGTGGCGGAACGGCTTTATGTTCCTCTGGCACAAATGTTTTCTAGCAGATCAAGCAATGGAGATCACCATAAGCCTTAATGCCAAAGAAAGGCAAATGGCCTTCAGGGAGTGGTTACAGACCACCAACTGAGAAAAACCTTCAATGCACCAGAGGTAGAGACCTTGGAAGCCATCAATTATCGATTTCTCATTCAAACCTAATGGCGCTATTGTTTGTCCATTGATCAAGGATTCAAGGTTAGGAATTGATTAAGATTTTATTTCATTTTCAATCGGATTGTTATTAATCTCGTCTGAGATAATCTTATAAATTTTACTCTCAAAATTTTTAATGGGATTTCCAAACCAACCTCAATGTTGAGTAGTCCATAATTCAATTGGATTGGACACTCTATTTTTTAAATTGTTTTGTTTGGAAATGGACAAAAGATTCTAATCTATTTTGAAAGTATTCAATCTGAATGGACAATACAAAAGTGTTCAAATTCTGATTTATATTTTCAACAATTTGAAGAATAGAGCGATTGAACCATTCTTTGTGACATTTTATCCAACTTGATGCCTAGAATCAAACATAATGAGTACAATACGAGGACCTCAAAAAAGAATTATTTTCGCCCTATGAACTTTGAGGTGTATGAAGTCTCATATTATTCTACTTTTGGGGTGATAGAGACTCCATTTGGAGAATCTATGTCTGAGCATGATAGACCTACGTCTAGGAAACCTTTTGAAGCACTTTGGGATTGCTTTCAAAAAAAATTTGTTTGAAGCAAACGGAGCCATCTTATTATCTTTCTAGAAAGAAGAGAATGGCAGACTAACTGATCTTTCCATCAGTTAATGAAAGATCCCAATGCAATAAAATGCATGTTGGGTTCTTGGAACAGTTTGAATCAATTTGGTAATAAGAAATTTGATTTGTTCTACTGAGGAGGTCTACAGTTCAAGTCCGTCTAGCCCTATACAATTAGGAAACTCTTCTATTCCTTCTCTATCATATTGTCCCTATGATACGATGCTAAATTTTGAGGCGATCTTGGGCACCAAATATCTCACTTCCAATTATTGATACTATTTCAATGGTGACATTGCATCCGTCTTCATGGCCTAGTTACTCTAGGTGAGGGAGGAGAAAGCAGTGGTGAAATGGATGATTCGCAAATTGGTGAAAGCTCGTTGGCAGGAGGAGATGGACAAGTACCCGGATATGGTGGTTGTGGGATAGGGGTTGAGACTCATGGTGTAGGTGTGGCCTTAGCTCACCTTACAGTATAATGGGCCATGGGTGCCCTTTTTGATATGTAATGTGGGGGAGGACGTGGAGTTGCAAACATTGGAGGTGACAAGAAATATTGCCCTACTGAAGGAGATTGCGGGAGCTTACCAACTGATGGAAATGCTTATGGTGTTGGCTCTTCCCATAGTAGGAGAGCTAGTGGCAATGGAGGAGCTAGGTGAAGAAGATGCAAAAGCATAGAGGGACACTCACACTGACTGCCATGAGGCAGATTATGTAAATTTTGTAACTTTGGATCACGATTTTAAGATCAACTATTGATGTATTTCAGGTTTGTCCCCCTTAGTGCCAAATTAATATATCAAAAAAAAAAAGTTCAAAATGTTCTTATTTTATTTCTTCTTATTACTATTGATATTATTAATATTGTTATTACTATGATTATTACGTCAAGAGACATAACTAAAGTGGCAGCAAGGGGTAGATTGTAATGGCATGAGCATTTTAACAAAAATTATTACCAAAAATAGTAAAAACACAAAAGAACTAAAATGTATGGCCTAGAATACTCGGCATCAATAATAAAAAATTACTATATTTTGTATTTGTGTACATAGTTATTTTTGTTTAACTATTGTGAACAAAATATTGACGAAATAACTATGTACTTCAAGAAATAGCTATGCACTTTAAATAATTTTTTTTAAATAAAATTAAAAAATAAAGTAGATATTATTCATTTAAGTACATAGTTATTAAATAAAATAGTAAGCAAAATTTCTGATATTTTAAATACATTTAATACATAGTATAAAAAAGTAGATTTTATACTTTACAAATAAAACATTAAGTTCCAAAGAAATATATAATACTAACTATATTTTTTAACAAATCAAAACAACAGACTTAAGGAAAACATAGAATAGTTAAAATAGTAAGTGAAAAAAATACATATGCTCACGAAAAATGATATTCATATAAAAATAAAAATATTTTTTAAATTAAAAGTCAAAGTATATAATTTGTTTTCATTTAACTTTTTGAAAACTTGTGCATGATTTTTATGATTAGTTGCATTACTATTGAAAAGTAAAATAGCTCTTCAATAAAAAATAAAGTAAATATATAGTAAAATACTTCTTAGTAAAAGTTAAAATAAATGATGTTTGTCTTTTGTTTATTTATTTTCACCTATTCTAAACTAGCATAGATATCTTAAGATATCACTTGACGTCTTTAGATAGATGTATTTAAGATATTTATACTACTAATTATTTTTTATTAATTAGTGAACGATCTAGGGCCCACAAAAAGGTCATCAAATAATTATACAAAAAACACAACAAAATGATGGACCACAAAAGTAACAACCATCCAACCAAAAAGCTACCAGGTAACCCACACAAAAAAAAATTTAAAAATAAAAAATAGCCCACAAAAGACACCGGACACAAGCACCCCAGCCACCCACCCTGCTACCAGGTTATAAACCCTAACCAGTCAAATATGGAAATGCCAACTTCTCCCTCCCACCTGAGCCACCACCCGATGCCAAACCTACACACACCATTTCCAAGGCCAATGATTTGACACAATGAAAGACATCCACCACTGCTTTGCACACACTAGCTTACCTGAATTCAAAGACAACATAGTATAGGTGATTGAAACTTCCAAACACCCATAAGAATGAGAGACCATCAAGCCCATAAGCACCACAAAAAGCACAAGGCAAGGAATAGTAGGGACTCCCTTGTGTTTCAGGGACTGATGATTTGCAAGCCTACATATTGGTAAAAGATAAATGAGAGAAGGAATATCTTCTTTGATAATCTAAGACTATAATTACCTACTACGAATCTATACACACACACTATAGGCAGGGGCATCATATACTGGAGTAGATGACATGATAATGTAAACAAAACTTGAACAAGATATGATATGTTGGAAGGACTAATAGAATTCATTATGGCTATCTTGATATTTTGTAAACAATGACATGGAACTACACTATATAATTCACATAGGCAAATGACTAAATTTTTTATCTCTTAGTAGTAAAAAATTATCCTAGGCTTGAAGTTGTGCCCTAAAACTCTTGTAATGAAACAAATAAGAATA
Source organism: Sequoia sempervirens (assembly GCA_007258455.2). Classification (NCBI taxonomy): domain Eukaryota; kingdom Viridiplantae; phylum Streptophyta; class Pinopsida; order Cupressales; family Cupressaceae; genus Sequoia; species Sequoia sempervirens. The sequence continues at coordinate 10,423 of VDFB02118628.1, forward strand.
GAAAAATGGAGAATATATATTAAATAGATTGATATAATTATATCAATCTATGTATTATATATTTATATCATGAACAAGATATGATATGTTGGAAGGACTAATAGAATCCATTATGGCTTATCCTGATATTTTGTAAACAATGGCATGGAACTACACTATACAATTCACATAGGCCAATGACTAAATTTTGATCTCTTAGTAGTAAAAATTTATCCTAGGCTTGTAACTATGCCCTAAACTCTTGTAATGAAACAAATAAGAATAGAAAAATGGAAAATATATAATAAATAGATTGATATAATTATATCACTCTATGTATTATATATTTTCCATTTTTCTATTCTTATTTGTTTCATTACTAAACCACAAGGACGTGTCTCCCCCAAAATCTAGGCATTTCGAAGACGGGGACGTCCTCGAGATGTGGGGGAGATGTTCCCTCGATCACCCCACCACCACCGTTGAGACAACGGGAACGTTGCCAAGACGACAAGGACATCGGGATGTCTCGAGGACGGTCAGGCATCCTCAATTGTCTCGGGGATGCCCAAAAGTCTTTCATGGCAATCAACATAAAAAAATAAGAAAGAAAAAGAAAAAAAAAAATCTTTAATTTTCTCTCAAAATCACAGCCCTAGGCTGAACCCTAATGGCCAATGAGCCCCACTAGTGCCTCCTAAACTCTATAAAACACTCCAAATTCCTCATTTTTACTCACAATCTCATTTCAACAGCCAGGTTGAATAGGACCAAGAGTGAGTGAAGGAGTGAAAGAGTGTGATTGAAGTGATGCAAGTGCAAGAGGGGTGAGAAGGAGCAAGAAGAAGAGGAAGAAGAGGGATTCTACACCAAGTTGGAAGGATTTTTCAAGCTTAAGGTAGGATTCTTTGACTCTTTTTTTTTTTTTGGATAGTTTCATTTTCAAATTTTAATTTTATTTATAATTTCATAGACATGGCTGTAAGTGCTGCAAGTGCATGGGGTGAGAAGGAGCAAGAAGAAGAGGAAGAAGAGGGATTCTACACCAAGTTGGAAGGATTTTTCAAGCTTAAGGTAGGATTCTATGACTCTTTTTTTTTTTTAGTTTCATTTTCAAATTTTAATTTTATTTATAATTTCATAGACATGGCTGCAAGTGCTGCAAGTGCAAGGGGTGAGAAGGAGCAAGAAGAAGAGGAAGAAGAGGGATTCTACACCAAGTTGGAAGGATTTTTCAAGCATAAGGTAGGATTCTATGACTATTTTTTTTTTTTTTTTATTTTTTTTTATTTTTTTTTATTTTTTCATTCTATGTTCCAACGCGTTTCGGGGACAGGGATGGGGGTACGGTAGGGGACATGTTTCCAAGACATCCCCTAGGGGGCCATTTTTAGGGGACGGCAGGGGACAGCAATATATATATATACGAATTTTTCAAATTTTATTAATATATTATAGAGAGAGAGGGAAAGAGAGAGATATGTCAATAACTGATAACAACAATATCAATATGTAAATAAATCACGAGAGCAGTAGTATAATAGCATAATAAATGTCAATAAAGCATTATAACAGCAGTCTCAAAAATCAATAAAACCATGATCTATCAATATCCAAATGTCTCAAACATGTCCAATATCTCCTCAAATCAGTCCAATCTCTCCTCTATATCATGCCAATCTCTTCTCCAACAAGCAAACTCTCACAAGGAGCATAAACTAAGAAAATGAAAGAGCATAATGGTGGGTGAGTTTATGTTTTGATTTTGTTTTATGTTCTTTTGGCATTTTAGGGTTCAAATTAGGGTTGGACATCATTGTGGGCCACCCATGTCCCTAAACAGCAAAAAAAAGAAATAAAAAAAATTATTTTTTTTATTTTTTTTGCTGCTGAAACGTCCTAGGCCGCGGAGGACGTCTAGCTGTCCCTAGGACAGCGAGGGACGTCCCCGACATCCCCCAACCGTCCCCAAATGGATGTGGACATTTTGGGTCGTTTCCTATTGATTTTGCTTGGTTTGGGGATGGCAAGGGGACATCCCCTTTGCGTCCCCCCGTCTCAGGGACAGCTGGGGACGGGGACGGGGACGACCCATTTTGGGACAGGGGACGCGTCCCCGTGTAACACAAGTTTCATTTTCAAATTTTAATTTTATTCATAATTTCGTGGACATGGCTGCAAGTGCATATTCAATGATTCATTGCAATGGTCATTGTTCATTGTTCATATTGTAATCAAGATTCAACATTGAAATTTAAATTTTATTTTCAAGTTTGTCAAACTAAGCTGAAACTTTTGTTTATCCTCTACTTTTGTGCTTCATGCGACCTGAAGTAAGAAAAACAAAAGTGAAATCCTTGGTTGACAAAGATTAAGAAAAATGATTTTTATTTGTGTATCCTCTACTTCTGCGCTTTGTGCAATTTGAAGTAAGAAAACCAAAAATAAAATCTTTGTCTTAATCCTTTTGCATTATGTTGCATGCATAGTTTGAACTTCAATTTTGAATTATAAACCTATAAATTTTATATTGTTTATTGCATGTAAATGAGTTTTCATGACATGAGTGAGGATGAGGTTAGAGGTTCACAGTGAAAGTACTGAATCCAATTATGTACCTGATGTTGAGACTAAGAGGGGGGTGTCCATGACAATGAAATCCAAACCACCAGTTCCATAGTGAATGCAGCTGAAAGTATTAATTGCCCCTCCACATTAATAGCAAAGTATGCTAAGGGTCCTTTTGATCGTAAGTCTCCTTTGAAACAATTTGCAACAAAATTACCAAGCAAGCCTAGGACATTTGGGGGCACAAGGTTGTAGAAGTACCACTTTTGTGCCCTTGAATTTTTTGGCAGCATTACCAAAGTTAATGCACACCTCCTTCATATTCGAGGAAAAGGTATGGAAGCATGTTGCACATTTCTACTTTGCAAAGGCAAGTTGCACATACGCCAGGTTCTTCTTCAAGGGCCCATGTAGTAGGGGCTAGGGGGAAACGCAAGTTGACAAGTGATGTTGGTAACCCAATAGCTGAATTATTCAATGAGCAATTGAAGGATGATATAGATGAGGCCATTAGAAAATTCTTCTTTGCCAATGGCATTCCATTCCATGTGGCTCGATCTCCTTATTATAAGGAGATGATGTCGATGGTAGCAAGGAGAGGACCATCAAATGTGACACCAAGGGAGACAAAATTGAGGGCCACAATCTTGGATAAGAACTATTCTAAGATAAATGTGTTAATGGAGAAAATGAAGGAATGTTACGTGTAAAATGGATGCAATGTAGTCATGGATGGGTGGACGATCATTAGGCATCGTCCACTCAACAATATCATAGTTGCATGTACAAAAAGGGCCCATATTTTCTTAAGGCAATTAACTATTTAGGACATTGCAAGGATGCCGAATTTTAGTTTCAAATCCTCGAGGATGTTATTGAGGAAGTTGGGCCACAAAACGTGGTCCAAGTAGTGATTGATGCAGCCCATGTGTGCAGGGAAATTGATTGAGACAACTTATAGACATATTTGGTGGACTCCTTGTGTGTATGCCATGAATAATGCACTCAAGGACATGGGAAAGATTGATTGGATCAAAGCAATGGTCAATGATGCTAGAGATGTGCAAATGTTTATTTGCAACCACTACGCTTCACATGCACTCTTCAAGCGCTTCTTTAAGGAGTTCTTGAACCTTGTTGAGACTAGATATGCATCCTATTTCATTCTCTTGGAGAGAATGCTTGAGTTGCAAGAGACATTGCAACTAACAGTTATGACAGTAGAATGAAATTGATGCCCTGAATCCATAACAGAGCAGGGGAAGAGAGTGAAGGATGTAGTGAAGAGTAATTTTTTTGGGGTGATGCAAAATATATAGTCTCCAAAATTACTCCAATTTTCGAGGTCATTAGATAGGGGGATGCTAATGCACCTAACCTTAGAGAGGTGTATGAGTGCATTGATAGCATGCTTGACCAAATGAGGGTCGTCGTGCGAGAGGACCCCACATTAGCATTCTACAATAAGCACATTCAGCCAATCATTCATCGGAGGTGGGAGAAGCTCAACACTCTCTTGCACATGACTGCCTATGCATTGAACCCCAAGTGGTACAAGCAAAGGCCTAGTAGAGTTACACCCGTACAGGATGTTGAGGTGAAGGCAAGGTTTTTTAGGGCCACCGAAAAGATGTATGATCTTGTAGAGGCCAGCATCATTCTTAATCAGTGGACAAAATTTGCCTCTTAGGGGTTATTTTGAGGCAGCCAAGATGGAAATGGCAACTATGGCATAGGAGGACCCAATTTTGTGGTGGAATTGCCATGGATTGATTTCTTTGACTACCACTCTAGCCATTTGATTGCTATCTCAAGTTTCTAGTTCTTCAACTGCTAAGAGGAATTGGTCTTCTTATAGCTTTATCCACTCTCTTAAGAGGTACAAAATTACCTCTAGGAGAGCAAAGAAGCTTGTAGCTATACATAGTGCTTTGCATCTCATTGACTGCAAGACACTTGTGTACAAAGAGTCTAGCAGCATGGTGGGATGTAGAGCCACAAGACCCAATACAGATTGATGAGGATGCTACAATTACATGAGTAGGGCTGGTCGGTATTAGTTTGGCAGAGCTTGACCATGTGTCCACTTCCAACAGTTCTAGTCATGAGGAGTTTGGGAATAATTAGAGGCCTCACTTCACTCCATTTTGTTATTTTGACATCATTGTACTCATTGTAATCATCATTATAAAATCTTGAATATAAATTTTAAATATGACATTTTCATTGTTCAAACTTCAAAGTTAATTGTTAAGTAGTATTAATAGTATTTAAGTATTTTAGTTTTTACTAACTTGCCAAAATTTCACTTGTAAATTCAACATTGTAACTCTTATACATCTTTTTATAACTATTCTTTCAAGTACTATATGTATATCAACGCTGCCCCCAAACTTAGGCCCTTGGTCCCCCCGTCCCCACATCCCCCCTCCCCCTATTAGGAAACTTCATGGAATTATGATTTATATCAATCTTTTTATTATAAATTTTCCATTGTTCTAATATATGTATATATATATATATATATATATATAAGGATGCATCCCCTTGAAAGTAGCCTTTGATAATATATTTGGATTATAACAAATAGGTTCAATAAGCCCCTATACACAATGTGGGTATGGGATGCATTCCTCCAAAGATAGCCTTTGATGATTACTTTGGATTATAAGAGTAGGTAAATAATATTAGAATAGCATTAAATGATTATTAGAAGATAAGGCTTACTTTTGTAATAAAGTGACTTTAAAGAGAGTTTATTATTTTTTGTTTGCTACTTTTAGCATTTAGTGTGAGTTGTGTCACGTTTACCCAGAGGCATGTTTATTAGGTTTCATCTTCCAAACTCCATATAAGGAGATGAACCTCATTGTAATCAGTATCCTGATATTAATAGAATAATAATATTTTGTGTTCTATTGGTTTTTACAACATGGATTAGATCAGGTCACATGAAAAGGTTTGCAAACTGAAAAGCGCGAGTTTATTCTTTCCTGCAAATCACGACAAGATTTATCAGAGAAAATAGCAACTTTTGGAGGAGGTTGCAAGAGCAAATTTATGTAGTAAAAAACGAGGGTTTTTTCTTCTAAAAGTCAAAAAAAAATTCATACTAAATATTGCATCTATTTTTTAAAGGATATTGTGGAGGGTTTCATCAGCAAATTGTGTGTCTTTTTATCAGCAAATCACGTGTTTTTTTAATCGGCAAACCACGTGGATTATTTTTGCAAATCGTGACCATATACAAACAAAAAATTGTGGCTCAGAGAAAAACAAGAGACTTGTGTTTGTTCTATGCGAAAAACGCATGAAAAATCATCAAGGAATTTCACAGGTTTTAGTTGTAAAAATCACGGCTAGGTCAAGTACTAATTTGCACCAGTTTTCCTTGAAAATTCATGGCGGTTTTATGAGTAAAATTGCATGACCACATCTTAGTATCTATAGGTTATTTTGGTCATAAAATCACACTGATTTTTTCATTTTCTGCAGTGTCAACTAGGGTTTCCAAACCAACACCTAGGGTTTGCAGTTCACCAATTCAGACCCGAGGTAGGGATTTTCTATGATGTTTTTATGTAGACCAGCATCCTAAAGTTTTTCAGAATTTCAGCAAGGAGTTATTGAGGTTTAAAAAAATTCAGTTTCATTATTTGGGCTTCTATATTTTCTGAAAAATGGAAATTTCGTTAAATCAATATTCTAGCTTCAATTTTCACATCAGGAAAGTAAAAATCCAGATGCAAATAATGCACAAAAACCTATGTGGAATCATAAAAGAAAATGAGAAACTACCTACAGATGCGACTAAAGTACTGGAATGGAAAAGAAAACAAGATAAAGACAAAGGGGGAACTAAATGTTACTATTGCAAGAAAAAGGACCAAACATCTTGGAATTGTAAAACTCGGACAAATGATGTTCTCAAGGGAAAGATCAAGAAAGCTAATGTAGCCATTGTTGAAGATCCTCTACATGCATTGTCGAAAGAGCCTGGAAAGATTACTATGCCAAGATGAATGATGAATTGCACATATTTTAAGAAGCCCGCACTTTGAAATAGGTAGGAATCCAATGTAAACAAAGCTCAATATGGATGGTTCCCTAGGTAGCTTGGGAGTCATACCCTTACGAGGGTTATGAGACTACTTGATGGACCTCTATAAGTGTAGCTCAACATGGATTGTGTTAGTTTTAGGATCAGAAATTAAATAAGCAAATTTAGAACACTTCAAACAAATTAACACAGCATATACCCTGGGAAAACCCTCCAACTCGAGGGAGAAAAACCCAGAAACAATATATCACTTATATATTGAATAAGAATCAACAATTCTCTTTACAATGAGGTTGATTGCAAGGCCAAATATCAGCACCAAACTTGATGCAATCTCAAACAATAATATCACTCTTCTTTGATAATGAATTCAGCCTTCTTGTGAACTTCGATCTGCACTTGAATAAACTCGCACACTTATAATATCGAACTATGAATGTATGTGATGAATGATGAATGAGAACCTTGAGTCTCCTTATATACAAATCGAAGGAGGAGTCTTCTAACCATCGCGTCTCTTCTAGATATCATGTCGGCCTTCTATCATGAAAAGTCGCAACTCCATAAAGGTGGTGAATAAGAAGTTGGCCTCAAACAAATTTATTTAACAATAATTAAATATTATATTGTTCTCCAAGTGAAGCACCTCTTCACTTAATATTGACCCAATAAATTAAATAGCCGATAAGGCTATATTTAATTTATAGCTTCATAAGTCGGGGCTGGAAGTTTAGGCCCGACGCTGCAACATCAACACTCCCTCTCAGCTAGGGAGGAATACTTCCAGCTATACAATGTCATGGAGTCTCTCAACATGACATCCACAATGGCTACACCCATATGTGGAAAGAGCTCATCACAAAGTCACTCAACGTGATATTGTCCATCATGGCTACTCCCATGTATGGAAAGAATATGTGCACAAGTGTCTATCACGGAGTCACTCAATGTGATGTCGTCATCTCATCATGACATCCACCATGGCTACTCCCAGAAGGTGGATAAACACAAGTACAAAGAAATCGTCACGGAATCTCTCAACGTGATGTTGTCATCGAGTCACTCAACATGACATCCACCATGGCTACTCCCAGAGGGTGGAAACAAGGGCGTTCACCTCAAATTTCTCTCACAGAGAAAGATGCATTAAACAAATCACAAAAGATCACTGATGTTGAGTCTCCCTCTCAGCTAGGGTTTCATTCTCCACAATTCCAAGCTTGTCTCGAAAGTGCACAAACTTCACTCTGGAGAGAGGCTTGGTGAGAATATTAGCCGTCTGCTCATTACCGCTAATGTATCTCAACTGGATGGCTTTCCTCAATACCATATCTCTGATATAGTGGTATTTGATCTCAACATGTTTTGTTTTGTCATGAAACACTGGATTGACAAAAAGCTTCACACAGCTTTGATTATCACAATGAATGTCAGTCGGCTCCAATGATTGTCCAAACAATCCTGCAAGGAGCTTTCGAAGCCACACTGCTTCTCGAGCTGCCACACAAGTTGCAATATACTTGGCCTTTGCGATGCTTAGTGCTACTGAAGACTGCTTCCTGCTACACCAGGAGATCATCGTAGACCCCAAACTAAAGCAACATCCTGAGGTGCTCTTCCGATCAATTACACACCTTGCCAAATTAGAATCAAAATATCCTTGCACCTTTCGGTCCACATTGGAAGAATAACTCAAGCCATACCCAATTGTGCCACGCAAGTATCTTGGGATATGCTTAGCTGCAACTAGATGTATTTGCCTTGGTTCACACATGAACTAACTAAGTGCACTCACTGCATAGCAAATATCTGGTCTAGTATTGACTAGATACATCAACGATCCAATCAACTGCCTATACATAGTAGGATCCACTAGATCTGAACTAGCAGCAGACTCTTTTAACTTCTACAAATTGGTCTCCATAGGTGAAGACATGGATTTGCAATCCATCATACCAAATCTCTTCAAGATGTCTATTGTATACTTCCCTTGACTCAGAATGATCTCGTTAGGCCTCTGCCATACTTCTAAACCAAGGAAGTAATGCATGTATCTAAGATCCTTCATTTCAAATTCAGAAGCTAACTCCTTCTTGCATTTGATAATGAGGTGTTCTTCTCCGGTAAGAAATAGATCATCAACATAAAGAACCAAGATCAATGCCTCACCATCAATTACCTTGAAGTATAGGTTTGAATCAGCATCATTCTTGGAGAACCCAAGCTCATCAGGTATCGATCAATCCTTTCATACCAGGCACGAGGAGTTTGCTTAAGGCCATACAAAGCCTTCTTCAATCTACAAACATGAGACTCCTTCCCATGAACCTCAAAGCCATTAGGTTGCTCAATGTATACCTCTTCTTCAATTACACCATTAAGGAATGTAGTTTTCACGTCCATCTGATGTAACTTCCATCCTTTAGCTGCTGCAATAGCAATGATAGTCCTGATGGATGTATAACGAGCAACTGGAGCAAAAATTTCCTCATAGTCTATTCCCTCTTTCTGAGAGAATCCTCTAGCCACAAACCTAGCCTTGTACTTCTCAATGCTTCCATCAACCGCATGCTTGATCTTGAAAAGCCACTTAGAAGATACAACAAATTTCCCTTCTGGTCTAGGTACAATGTCCCAAACATCGTTCTTGAGGATAGATTGATATTCTCCAGCGATAGCATCTCTCCATACTTGTTGACTTGAAGCTTCCTCAACACTGGAAGGCTCAGATTCAATAATTTGACTCATTAATGCAACATAGCTTGGAAACTTTTGTGGTCTTTTGCTCTCTTTGAATGTCCCTCTAGGGGCTGCAAACTTTTATGCCTCCCGCATTGTTTGCCTAGCCCATAGAGGTCTCTTTCAACCAATAACAATGTCTCTCGGCCCATCAGTTGGTTCCAATGGCTCAACTAGATCATCATCTTCTTTAGGTTCAGTAGTCTCCCTCTGAATCTCAGGAGTATGGTCAACTTCCATGTCCTGAGGAGACTCATGGTCTTCATTATCCATCTCCATGTAAGACCCTTTAGATCTCTTGAATGCAACATCTTTTTCAAATGTAACATCCCTACTGATCTCTATCAGTTTCTGACCTGGAATGTAAATCCTGTAGGCTTTTGAAGACTCACTGTAGCCCACAAATATTCCCTTCTTGCCAAATGGTTCCAGTTTAGTCCTTTTATCTTTAGGCACATGAACATACACATGACAACCAAAGATTCTCAAATGACTAACTTCAGGCTTCACACCTATGAAAGCTTCTTCAGGAGTCATGTTCTCCAAAATACAATGAGGGCTCTGATTCTAAACATACACTGTCGTTCTAGATGCTTCAGCCCAAAGGAAGGTTTGCAAGTCTTGATCATGAATCATGGCTTTAGCTGCTTCTACAATAGATTTGTTCTTCCTTTCTGCAACACCGTTTTGCTGTGGATTGTAAGGGACACAAAACTCCCTCTTAATCCCAGCCTCGACACAAAAGTTACGGAAGCCTCCAGAGATGTATTCTCCTCCGTTGTCAGATCTCAGAACTTTGATCCTCTTCCCGGACAAGTTCTCTACTTGTGCTTTAAATTCCTTGAATTTCTCAAGTACCTCTTCAGATTCTTTAGTCTTTAAGAAATGAATCCAAGTCTTTCTAGAGTAGTCATCAATAAAAATTACATAATACAAGAAACCACTCAAAGAAGCAACAGACAGTGGACCACACAAATCAGAATGAATAAGATCTAAAATACATTTAGATCTACTTTCACTACTATGAAAAGGACCTTTAGTATTCTTACCCAATGCGCATCCTCAACAAGTGCCTTCATGCTCCTGACTGAGTTTAGGAAGGCCAGTGACCATCTTCTCCATGGTTGGAAGTGCTCTGAAGTGAAGATGAGCAAGTCTTATGTGCCAAAGCTCACATGAACTGGTGGAATCATGCAACAAGGCCTGAATTGGACAAGTGGAAAGTCTATAGAGACTCTCTTGCCGAACACCAATCACTCGGGCAGTCTTGATGCTAGAGTTCTTCGGCCATGCAAGAACTTTTCCTTCAAAGAATGCAACTTGATATCCCTTGTCTTCCAAAGCTGAAATTGAGACAAGGTTCCGCTTGATGCCTGGTACAAATAGCACATCGCTCAACTGAAGAGAGATGTCGGAATCTAATTGAAGAGAGGAAGTTCCAACACCTTTCACAGAATAGCATGCATCATCTCCAATTATGACTTGAATACTTGTATCTCTCTCCACCAAATCTGAAAGATGTTCTCTAAAGCCAGTAATGTGACGAGAGGCGCCACTATCAATCAACCAAGTGTTGCTATCTATTGGAACATTGCTTGATAGGGCAGAATCGAATAGAAATCCACTTGAATCCTTTTGAGGAGAGATCTCACCCACATCCGCAATAGAAGCATGTTGTTTTGGTCTAGTTGGACAATCTTTCGCATAGTGACCAAACTTGTCACATTTGAAGCACTGTATATGGGAGAGATCCTTCCTCTTCTTAGATGCAGGAGCACCATCTGATCTTTTATCTCGATTCCTCTTGAAGTTGCTTTTCTTCCCTTCTCTTCCCTTCTTCTTCGATGAATGAGCGGCAAGAACATGAATGTCTTCATTGGTAGAACTTTGCCCATTGCCTCTCGTTGCCAATCTAGATTCCTCTTGAATGCAATCTGTCCTAAGACGATCAAACTTAGGTAGCTTTGATCTCCCACTGATACCTTGGATAAATGGCTTCCAAGATTGAGGAAGACCATTGAGTGCTAACATGACCAAGTCCTTATCATCAACCATATGACCAATGGTACAAAGTTGATCTCTCAACTCAGTGATCTTCATGAAGAAGGAGATGATAGAATCTCCTTTCGCCATCTTGATGTGATGAAGTCGTTGCCTCAATGCAAGAGCTCTGCTTGTGTTATTTATCTCATACATTTCCTCCAAGGTCTTGAACATTTCTCTTGCTATCTTCAACTTGGAGATAATCGGCACAAGGTGGTCCTTCACAGAATCAACCAAAATCTTCTTTGCCTTAGTGCCATTCTTCTTCCATTGTGACTTCTCATTCTCATCGGAAGGCTCAGGAACTTCGCTCCCCACAAACTCAGCAATCTCATTTTCTTCCAATGCAAGCAACACTCTAAACTTCCACGAGGTGAAATTGGAAACACCTTCAAGTCTATCTTCAACCTTGAACCCGTTCACCATTTTCAAAGATAAGATAGACACAAGAAGATGAGAACAAGAGTGGAAGATAACGCTGCTTATGTAAATCTGATCAAGATCTTGCTTAAACCTACTCTGATACCATGTTAGTTTTAGGATCAGAAATTAAATAAGCAGATTTAGAACACTTTAAACAAATTAACACAGCATATACCCTAGGAAAACCCTCCAACTTGAGGGAGAAAAACCCAGCAACAATATATCACTTATATATTGAATAAGAATCAACAATTCTCTTTACAATGAGGCCGATCACAAGGCCAAATATCAGCACCAAACTTGATGCAATCTCAGACAATAATATCACTCTTCTTTGATAATGAATTCAGCCTTCTTGTGAACTTCGATCTGCACTTGAATAAACTCGCACACTTATAATATCGAACTATGAATGTATGTAATGAATGATGAATGAGAACTTTGAGTCTCCTTATATACAAATCGAAGGAGGAGTCTTCTAACCATAGCGTCTCTTCTAGATATCATGTCAGCCTTATATCATGAAAAGTCGTAACTCCATAAAGGTGGCGAATAAGAAGTTGGCCTCAAACAAATTTATTTAACAATAATTAAATATTATATTGTTCTCCAAGTGAAGCGCCTCTTCACTTAATATCGACCCAATAAATTAAATAGCCAATAAGGCTATATTTAATTTATAGCTTCATAAGTCGGGGCTGGAAGTTGAGGCCCGACGCTGCAACATCAACAGATTGTTGTCCAATGGTTCAGGAGATCAATGATTCAGGGGTTTGGGGAGGTGTTGATCCGGTAACTTGGGAATTCAGCTCAAGAGCTACCCTTTATGAGGGTTTGAGGCAGCTTGATGGAGTTCTACCTAGTGTATGGTCTATTTTCGAAGTAAAGCTTCTGAAGAATGGGAAATTCGTAGTTCAGGGTGCTCTTACTTTGGTATGCTTTATGTTCGTTTGTTTTTTTTTAGTGCAGTAAGCCTTAAGCAGGGTTATTAGAATAATAATAGAATCTATAGATCCTGGAAGTCATACCCTTACGAGGGTTATGAGACAACTTGATGGAGTTCTATAAGTGCAGCTCAACATGTATTGTTGTGCAACGGTTCGGGAGATCAATGATTCAGGAGTTTGGGGAGGTGGTGATCCGGTAACTTGGGAATTCAGCTCAAGAGCTACCCTTTATGAGGGTTTGAGGCAGCTTGATGGAGTTCTACCTAGTGTATGGTCTATTTTTGAAGTAAAGCTTCTGAAGAATGGCAAATTCGTAGTTCAGGGTGTTCTTACTTTGATATGCTTTATGTTTGTTTGTTTTGTTTTAGTGCAGTAAGCCTTAAGAGGGGGTATTAGAAATTTAGAATAATAATTATTTATTATTAGAAGATAAGGCTTACTTTTGTAATAAAGTCACCTTAGTGACTTAAGAAAGTTTACTATTTTTAGCATTTAGTGTGAGTTGTTTCATGTTTATTCAGTTTCATCCTCCAAACTCTATGTAAGTAATCACTATCCTGATATCTAATAGAATAATAACATTTTGAGTTTTATTTTGTGTTCTATCAGTTTTTACAACAAATAAGCCCCCTATATATAACCAAAACAACATATAATGCCATGTAAGAGGCCAAACCTTTTGCAGATAAACTGTTGTAGAGTTCAAAATCGTTGAGGCACCGACTCCTGCTGGCCACTTGGTCTAAGTTGAGGAGTTGCATGATCATTGTCCTCACTTTGAAAATATTGTTCTCTCTTTTCAATAAATTTGGGAAAAGGGAAACATTAAAAGTTTGCATGCTGCCTTTCCTGGAATACACTATTGAAGTTGTCAATCAACCATGATGGGAACAACTTTTCAATCAACATGTAACCTCATTTCTGATCTTTGCATATCCATTGATCAACGCATTATGGGTCATACGATTGGGGGGCACACCCCTTCCTAACATCTCCTTGAACAGACGATTTGCTTCCTGCATTCTGCCTTCCCGACAGAGTGCACTGATAAGAATATTATATGTTACAACAGTGGGATTAAAACCATTTGCTAATAATTTTAAGTGCAGCTTCAATGCCTCATCAAGATCTCCCCCCTTGCAGTGACATTTCATAAATGTATCATAAGTAATACTATCAGGAGATATGTTGTTTTGAACCATTTTGTACAAAAGTTGATATGCTTCTTGCAGTTTGCCTTCTTCACAAAATAAAGAAAAAAGAGAATTGTAAGTGACAACACCAGCCCTGATACCCTGTGCCTCCAGTTGATCAAAAAGCTTCAATGCAGCCTCAATATTACCTTCTTTGCAGTGCCCATTTATCAGTGTGTTATAAGTAACACCATCGACAGGCCTACCTTTATCAATCAACATGCAAAAGAGCTTCGCTGCCTTGTCCACTTTTCTGTTCTTGCAAAGTCCATTAATAAGCACATTATATGTAATGCTATCAGGCTCAAAGGAATGTTCTACCATCTGGTTATGTAACTCAAAAGCCTTCTCTAAATTACCATCCTTACAATGTGCATGGATCACTGCATTAAAAGCAGCACTGCAAGGAAACAAACCTCTTCCAATCATTTCAGCCAAAGCACAGCTTGCTCTTTCAGTATGGCCCTGTTTACAAAGTCCATCAATGAGAGCATTGTAAGTTCTATCATTAGGATAAATTTCTTTCCCAACCATTTCATTCCAGAGATTCAATGCACCCTCAATATTATTTGCCTTGCAGTGTCCATCAATAAGCGTGCAATAAACAACCTCATCAGGAACAAAACCTTTGGCTAACATCTTGCGAAAAAGACCCTCTGCATCAACCAACTTCTTTTCCTTACAAAGCCAGTCAATGATCATACTGTAAGTATACTTATCGCCCAAGAGACCATTTCCTGCCATTCCGTCCAGCATTCTGAAAGCACCCACCATATTTCCAGATTTACAATATCCATCAATCAAAGTATTATATACAACAGCATTTGAACAAAAGCCTCCTTCCACCATTTCCCTAAAGAGTTTCTCTGCTTCCTCCATCTTTCCCTCCTTGCAAAGTCCATTCACCAGGGTATTGTACGTAGCCTCACTAGGCCTAATCCCCTGACTCACCATCTCATCGTGCAATTTAAATGCCTCAAGACCCTTCCCTACTCCAAAAAGCCCGTGAATAAGCCTGTTATAAGTCAGCACCCCAGGCTGCAATCCCCGTTCCACCATCTCATTCTGCAAAGCAAAAGCCTCGTCTACTCTCCCAACCTTACAGAGCCCACCAATAAGTAAATTATAAGTCAAAACGTCCGGCAAAACATCATTTCTTACCATCAATTCACGAAGAGCAAATGCCTCCCCAACCTTACCAACCCCACAGTAACCGCTAATAACCGTATTATATGTGCTACGGTTAGGCAAAACCCCTCTCTCCACCATTTCTTGAAGCAAAACCCTAGCCTCTTTCATCATTCCCCTCTTACAGTAACCATTAAGAAGCGTATTGTAAGTAATCACATCAGCTCTCAGATTTCTTTCGCCCTCCATTTCATATAAAATCTCATTTGCTTGTCTTAACTTTCCCTGAATGCAAAATCCGTGGATCAACATATTAAGAGTGTGCGCATCCGGTCGTGCTCCCGCGCGGAGCATGCTGGAATAGATTCCCCAGGCGGCAGCGGGACGGGAGGATTTAGCAAGGGCGTTAATTAGGGCATTGCAGGATAAAACCCTAGGTTTTATGCCTAAGGCAATTATGCGATTAAAGATATGAATGGCTTCTGAGAGCTTACCGGCTTCGACGTAGGTTCTGATGAGCAGATCAATCATTGAAGGGTTGTAGCTTTCTAGAAGAAGCTTGTCGTCGTAGAGTGGTAGAGGGTCCTTGCTCTTGTTGTCCGAAATGTATTGCCGTATTAGGCTTTTTGCATCGAAGAACATCCCAGCAAGGGTTAGCTTGTGAATTAGGGCGCTGTAGGATTCGACCGTGTGTCTGAAGCCCTCGAGTTTGCCGCACAGGCGGAAGAACCACAGCGCTACTCGAACGTCCGAGCTGCTGCATTTCAAAATGATTTTGGACACTTGGGAAGAGGAGAGATGACAAGAGGCTATATCACTGAAGGCATTTGAGTCCGGAGTTTTCAGTTTTTCCACTATTTTGTTTATCAATTCTTCCTCATCCTCGTCGTTTTTAGCAGTGGGAGTCGAGTGGGCGTGGAAATGGAAATGGAATGAAGCGTTGGATATTAATCTCGTACTTATTTTCCTGTATATGATCATGGGGAACCAGAGGTTATTGTTTTCGTCTGCGCAAGGCAAACGAATAGAGTTCGTATGTATGGGTGCAAAATCAAATTGGGAATATTTTGTAAGATGTTCGCCTGCCTCGTATTGTTCTGTATTGCCTTCCAGTCCTTTTAGCAAGAAACCGTGTTCATGAAAAAAAAAGGTTATCAATGTTCAAATTTTTTAGAGGTATTAGAGGTGAAATGAATATTGGTTTTTAATTAAAAAAATATCAATTTAGAGTATGTGTTTTTTTATTAAATTACGGAAAAAAGAAGTATTTATGTCAAATTAAAAAGAAATAATGATGTGTGTATTTAGATTAATGAAGAAATCAATCAATATTTCAATTAATTTTGAGAAGCAAATATTTACGTAAGAAAAAGTTTTAAAATAGATAAAGGAGTATAGAAGTGCCTTGTTGTGAGAGAGAATGAATATTCTATCATAGTCAATGTATTGTGATTTATCTCAAAATTTTGATATCAAACTTGTATTAGTCAAGCTTTGACAAAGATGAAGATGAACTATTCTAGTTTGGGTTTAAACATGCATATGTTGCCCTATTCCTCACATGTATAGCCTTCAACCCAAAGTTGCAATCATGTGTGTATGTAAAAAGCCTATGTCACTTGATTTGTTGGGTTAGGGTCAAAGTAAGCCATAGAGACTCAATGTGGAATCAATAGAAAAATCCAAACCAATGTTTTAGAGCCTCAAAGGAAGAGAGTCCCTTAAAAAGACCTCAAATGAGACTTTGTATGGCCAAGAAGTTTGTTCAACAACGAATGAGTTGATCTCACTAGAAAAAAGGGGATTTACTAGGTACTTGTATAGAAACGCCATTTTGTATGACTAGACAAAGCAAGTCATGGGAACTTGACTGAAAGTTGCAACTCAAAGACTAAGGTCAAGGAGATCTACTTCAACAAATATGTGTTGTTCATTCAAGTAAATCCTTTGAATGTCCCAAAGAGGTTGTAACTAAGGTTGAAGAGGATGAGTATGTTGATGGTCACGACGATCTTGCAATACCCAAGCAAGAGGTAAATAGGAGGTATTTTTCAAAGATGCATATGCCTTTGTCCAAGTTAAAGAGGAACTTTTGGACCCAGTGAGGGAATGGCAAGCCTCAATTCTTCTCCACGAGCATCAAGTTACTCAAGAAGGATGGGGATGGTAAGAATGAGAAGACCTTCTTCACATAATTCTAGAACTATCTACTTAAATCCCCAAGCACATCAAAGTGCAAGGGATGCATGTGAGGTTGCTCTATGTTTTGATGTTTTAAGATGTTTTAATATTTTTGGAGTTGTGTGGTTATTTTGATGCCAAAAATTATGCTAACAACTGCATAAATGAAATTCAAATAGAGAAAGGAAATTATGTAAAGGAAAGAAATGTTTTTATATCTTCAACAATTCAATGAATACTACATATTTTAATGCAAACTAGGAATACAACTCTTTCTTATATAATCATTTCCTAAATGACTTTACCTTCATGTAATTTAACTAATTTTCACACTTTCAATAAGACAAGAAAGAAGCCCCCACATGTTAGAGGAGTTGGTCTAAATCTTGGGTTTGCTCCCCAAGGTCTTGGGTTTGATTCTCTCTGGCTCGGAAATCACCCCACCTCAGACACTAGGGGGTTGTGTTGGTTATCCCAAGGCCGTAGGGATTAGTCTCGCCTCAAGCTCACCTCGTAAAGGGAACCCGCTAAGCTTGAGTCGCAGGGATACCCTTCGAGACCAAAAAATATAAAATAAAATAAGACAAGAAAGAAGTTTTAAAAGAAAGAAAGCAAAAGCAATGGTTTGCAAGCAAATATTTAAATTTGTAAATTTCTACTATGCAAGGTATGCAATGCCTAGATGATGATACAAATTGATGTAATTAATAAGGTTAAGCACTTATAATGATCTAAGATTATCTTAAGTTCATTCTAATTCAAGTTTTGGTGTAAGCCTAAACTAGTAATGCAAAATAAATTTAAATGAAAACCATTAACTTATTTTTATAGTCAAAAGTGTGGAAAATCACAAAAGTGACAAGCAAGATACTCAAATTATGATGCAAAATTTGATTATTATGAGCACTAGTTCAAATAATTTTTTTGTGTTTTAAAATAACAGCACACTAGTTCATAGCTAGGATAGTGAATAAGATAGTCAAGGAGGATTTTTCTAGGCTTACCACAAAGTAGAAAGTGTGGAGACAAGGGTTTGTAATGATCCTTTACCTTAAAGCAATGATCTCATACACTTAAAAGAAGCTAGACATGAGATGAATTATGAGCTTAGGATGTGAAGAAAGTTTGTGGGCAAGATAGAAGTGCATGTGGTTTGTCAAAAGATCAAGAACAAGATGCCAAAATATCTTTGTAAAACAACATAGTGATGTAAAAGAGGTTTGTAAGACTCTAGGAGATTGAAAATCGCTAGAAATGGCCCTAGAACTAAGAGTCCAACAATGATAAACTTTTGGAAAGAAAGCAACAAGGTGGTATGAGGTTTGTCAATATTTCAAAGATTGTCATGACTTGGTAGCTAGCATAAGGAATATATAAATAATTTCCAAGTAGTAAGAAGAGGGTTGGAAATGAGCAAATCCAAGCCTAGGTAAGAATAATATACAAGGTAAATCTTGAGCCAAGAGGTATAAGGTTGGAAATAGGGATCTAAGACATGAAAATACTTGTAAACGCACATACAAACAAAGTAAACAAATGTAAAATAAGGAAAAGAACAAGATTTAAATAAATAGTTTTTTTTTTTAAACTATTCTAAAATAAAGCAAATAACAAGAATTTTTTAAACGAGCATACATTAATAGTAATTAGAGTTCAAACTATAAGGCTAATACATGGAAATTTATGAAAATACATATAAAATAAGAAAATTGCAACCTAGAACACAATGTTGCAAAGCTAGAGTGAGTTGATGAAAAGAATTAAGTGTTGTCCTTAGTAGAATTGTTCAATATTGAGCCCCCACATATAATTGGATGTCCACATCGTTTCTCTATTTGAGTAGTGATAGTGCATGGATGAGCCATGTACAAAGTTGCAAAGGGTGAAAAATTAAAATGGTAGTTTTGTATAAAAAATATTGAGGATCCTAAAAATATGAGTTGAAGATGAGTATATGAAAGCTTAGAGGTTGAATGGGAGGCATTATTAGGGCTAGCAAGGTGAGAGGAAGTGTTAGAATTATGAAATATTTAAAAAAACCAAGCTATGACACTTCAGAATCCACATTTTTCCATGTCATATAAAACCATAACTTTCTATAGTCGGGTGACTACAAAACTATTGTGACAAAATAAAATTACCAAGGTGATCACACAATCAATGTGGTGGTCATGGTAATTCCAAGACCACCACTTGTGAAAAATGGTTTTTGAATGCAAATAAGTTGGGTTACAAAACATGAAGGAATTAAAGGTACTAAAATAATGGGTACTTACTGAAAGTAAGTAGAGGTGTGGAATATGCTTCCTAAAGTAATTTATGTGAGGAGTTATATGTAAAAATTAAACTAATCATATAGTTACAAGGAAATAAACACAAAGGAAAAGTATTATAACATAATAAGTTAAGTAGGGAAAACCCTTTTAGGAGAAAAATCCCACTGTCTAAAGCAAATCAATGTATTATTTAGCAATTCTAAGCCTTTACAACAATATTCCCAACTAAATATTTAGACTAATTTTGGCAACATGATAATACCTAAAAACTCACTATCAAAACCTCCATCTCAAGCATTCAACAAATAGTAGACACAATACATGGAACCATCAAATGGTAATTAGGAAACCGTGAGCTAAAAATACCTAAAATGTGGTGTCCAATGTACTAGTTAGAAATCCAACACCCAAATATAAAGATGAATCCACAAGCTAAAGTTAGCATGTTCCATTCACCTATCATAAACTCATCAAAATCTACTCACCAAGTTTGGTAGTCCATTTTAGCTTCATTATCTCCATTCAAATGTGTCTTATAATGTGTCATAACATGTATCATAAGTTGGTCAACAAGTGTAAATCCCTCTCACAACTTTTTATGTTTCCAATGTGGGAGGTCCAACTTTTGAAGGGCATGAATTTTGATTCAAGAGGTCATTGGGGCCCTTAATTTTTTAAAAATTTAGAGCTTGAAGGTATCTATGTGTTGGACATCCCTACAAGCAATGTCAAACTTGAATAATATTTATTTTTCCTAAAAATAAACTTCATAGCCTAGAAATTGAGTTTTTATGTTTCATAGTCTAAAAACTACTTTTTTTACATTCCTAACATTAGAATCAAGGTTGAGACGCCTTTCCTAACACTTACAATCCTTGAATCTAAGATATTTTCTCTTCACAAACATGTTCACATGTAAATGTCTAGATAAGATAGTGATAAAAAGTAGTGATAGATCCTATTATCAACTAATTAGATCTATATCTTGACTTGATTACATGCATGCCTGGTTAGATTGATTTAGTAGCATTGATAAGTTCAAAGACACTGGAGAAGAATGTAAATTCCTATAAATATGTCCTTGTGGATGTAGGTGCTTTTGATAAATTTAAAAGGGGTTTGAAAGGGCTCAAATCCTTTTACAAAGATATAATATCCATTAGCAAAACATATTAGGTACCATGAGATATGGGACTGGCAAAATAAACTAAATAACAAGAATAGACAAAAAACATAGGAACATCAAGAGCGTGATAGAAGAAAACACTTATTTTTTATCAATCAATTTTTGAAGCCCATTGATATCCTACCACTCTTTAGTGATAAGATTAACCTAATCAATCAAAGAAACCTCTAAGGGTCCTCTTGAATAGTAATGGTTTCACCTCTTTGAGTTGTGGTCATGGCCTTGGTTCTCCTAGCTAGGCCCCCTTGTACAGTCTCCCTTTATCATTTTTGAAGCTCATTTTTGTGAAACATAAAGACTAATAATTATTTTTTATGTTTTGCTTGCTAAAATTGACAATCTAGGATAGGTTCTCATTCAATTCCTCTTAATTATTCTATAGGTTGTAGAACTTCAAATCTAAGCTCTCCCAACTTTAGTTGTTGGTATAGAATTTTTCACTTCCTAGCATTTTTCTTCATCCACTTGGGTTTTAAGTTGTTCATTGGCCTAATTGAACACTTTCATTTTCATCTCTTGCATTCTTAGCCCATTGTTATGGTCTTTGGCAAGGAACCATTTCATTACATAATTATGATGATTGAGACTTTCCTATAAATTGTCCATACAAACTTGTAGATTTTTCTAGTTAGAATAATCTACTTCTTAAATAGTAAGGTGACATGGGGGAGCCATATAATCTTCAAGTATTGTCCCTTCTTTAGATGGGTTTCTAGGCTATGGGTATGATGATCCCTCTTAAGCCTTTATCTTAGGTTTTTGCTCACAATGAGATTAACATGGGAGCTAAGGTTGGAAGGGGATTGGTAGAGGTGTATTCCTCCAAAATAGATTTCCCCTATCAATGGATAGGGGTTTATGTAAAGGGGGCATGGGAATAATGGAGACTAGAGTTGAATGTGGCTTGGTGGGACACAAAACAATTTTAACTATAGGGTTATAGTTGGGTTTTCCTAAGACCAAAACCTTAGGGTGCTAGGGAATGGGAATCCATGACATTACCCTTGGAAATAGGGGAATAGGGTGAACCAATTTTCTTCTTCTCTTTGGGTTGAACTAGGGTAGGTTTGAAAGTCTTAAGGACCAATGAAGGGATGTGAACATAGATATTGATGTAATTTTTGACATTTTTAATTCTTTCCTTAGTTGTTATTAAATTTTATTTAATTCAATTTCCATTATTTTGAGATCCTTTGAGATTCTTATTATGAAAACAATATTGTCAATTTTTTGAAGCAAAATTCTCAACATTTTCTCAATCACATGTTGATTATTCACATTATCACTTCTAATTTTCATTTAAGTTACCATACCTTCAACCTTACTTAGAAATTCATTTACTACTCATTGAAACCTATTTTGATATTTTAAAAAATATTTTTGGTTTTTGTAGTTTTGGTGTGTGGGCACCTTGATATGCATTTACAAGAATAAAGTTAATGCTTATTTGAATTTACAACACCACTTATCCCAAGGAAAAATTACTAGCTTTTATGCCCTTAATATTAGTGTACATAGGGTTATGAATAGTTAGCTTGTGGCTATATTAACTCCTAATTAAGTCATATTATCGTTATTATAGTGTCATTTAGTTATTTAGGTCATCTAAAGGCTTATATAGGGCTATCTAAATTAGTTTGGGTGATATTCTAAGCATAAATAAGGTATATATAGGAGGCAATGAATATTATTTTTTCATCATATTGTGAATTGTGTTCTCATTGGAGATATTTAGAGGTTTTCCCTATCAAAGTAGCTTGTTATTCTTAGTTATTATCAAGTATTTGCACTATATTTCCTATCATATTATTCTATTGAGCAATTTAAAATTCATTACAAGTGGTATCAGAGCATGATCTTGACACCATAGAGGCAAGACATTTTCTTAATATTGGAGGTCATTTTGGGAAGCACACATCTCTCATATTTTGGTGATTTTTTTAAAAGTTTTTCAAGAACATATTGAAGAATCTATAATCTAAGTTTTAGAGGAATTGGAGCAAAATTGATCGATTTATTTTAGAATTAGGGTTTTTGCCCAATTTATTTGGAATGTGTATATCTCTCAAATTCTACATAATTGGTTCCTAATTTTTAATGGGTTTTCGAAGAAACAATAAAGGAGCATACAATACAAATTTTAGAGGAATTTAATGATGAATAAGTGATTTATTGAAAAATTAGGTTTTCCAAAAAATTCTCTCTCAATGTTGCAAACCACCTAAGTTTTGAGGGATTTTTCTAGGAAAGTGCAACCTAGGCCTTGGTAAGTTACAATAAATCTTTTAGATTAGTTTGAATTTTTTGTGTGATTTATTACAAAAATTTCTACTATCATGACGAGGCCTACAACAAGAGGCAAAAAGAATGCTACTACATTGGGTAAATCTTCATATAAGGATGAGGTGGAAATGAAGATATTAACCCTAATAATGAAATCAATAATGTCATGGGTAAAATTTCATCAATTATGAATGACATTTGGTATGTGGTGACTAATCATGCAAATACAGTACAAAAGTTTTCCCGTTGACACGTTAAGGTTTTTTTTCCCGTTGACATGTCAAGGTTTTCCCATTAACATGTCAAAGGAAAAATGACCTTGTAAAACCCTAATTCTAGAAGGTTCTAAAAAGCTTGTTATAAGTGGTTGGGATGTATGTTGCAGCATGATATTCACGAGATTCTAATATGTTTTGCACTAGATAATAAAATCATTGGGTGGTTGAGTTTCTGTGGATGTAGCCCATATTGGGTGAACCGCATTAAATTCTGTGTTGATCTCTTTTTTGTTATTCTTCATTGTTATTCTAGGTTATTTAATCTACATATTATTGTTAATGTTTATTGCTCCAATATGTCTGAACTATAACAACAAATGAATTTTCTAAGAATTTGGACATAATTATTTAGGGGATGAAGTATAAGGGAAAATATTCACCTAGTAAGATGGAAGATAATGCTTTTGTTAGACATTGATTCCTTAGGATTGACTCAATTTTTAAGAAGGATTGTTCCTTTAATAATCCTATGCCTAGGCAATTCATACACAATTCAGATATGAGAAAGTTTGATGGCAAGGATCCAACCAATTGGCTTTTCCAAATGGAGTGGTTCTTTTTTCATCATGTTCCTAGTCAACAAAAGGTGGATATGGCATAATTATAATCAGAACCATATAAATTTATTCATATAGTTGGCAATGTGATGAGAAGATAAAGAAGAGTTGTGTGGTCACATGATGAATTTTTCAAGAGGAACTTGTTACCCATTATGGAGATAAGTTTATAGATAGCTACTTCTCACAACTCACTAAATTAAAGCAAACAAGTATGTTCAAGGACAATATTAAATAATTTCAAACCCTTTGTCTAAGAGTGGAAAATGTGATAGAAGAAAATTTGAAGGAACTGTTTCTAGTAAGTTTAACGGATCACATAAAATATGAGGTATGATTGTTCCAGTCATAATCCTTATCACAATCAATATTAATGGAAAGACAAGTTGAGGAGAAGGTTTTGGAAAATAGATGGCAAGGGATTGTAAATGTAAGACAAATAATATCTCCTACACATTCATTAACTCAACCCACTAGATTGACTCCAAAATAAATTGAGGAGAAGAGAGAAAAAGGGTTGTGTTTCAATTGTGATAGAAAATATGGTCAAGGACATAAATGTAATGAAATAAAATAGTTCCATATTGAAGGTCCAAGTGAGGAAGAAGAGGATGAACCAATATTAGAGGGTGATAGGGAGTTATATGAGAAATCACATGATTCCCAATCAATCATTTCTTGTCATGCACTCTTACATTTTAGTGCCCCACAAACTCTCAAGGTAGTGGATTTCTTAAAGAAGCAAAAAGGAACAGTGTTGATCGACTCAGGTAGTACTCATAATTTCATCAACAATAAGTTAGCTACTTATCTAAATTGTTTTATATATCTAGTTCTAGAGTTTTAGGTATTGATTACAAATGGGGGTATTGTTAGTTATTTGGGAACATTCCATATCATTAAATTAGCCATGCGAGATCATTACCTTGATAGTCCAATGTATGTTATCTCCATGGGTACAAAATATATTATTTTAGGAGTATAATGGCTTACTACCTTGAGAATAATTGAGATGAAATTTAAAGAACTATTCATGATATTTCAATTAGAAGGAAAGATAGTAGAGCTAAGAGGGTTGAAGGAAAAGTCACCACAAATGGTAAGCTCTCATCAAATGTAGAAGCTTCTTAAGAAAGGATTTGATGGATTTGTGGCCCAATTATTTTCATTAAAATTATATCAAGCTAATTCTCCTAACCATCCAAATTTACAAGAAATTATTGATAATCACTCAATGGCTTTCAATGATATGCCTAAAGGACTTCCTACTAAGAGAGATAATAATCATGCCATACAACTAGTTCCAAGGAGCCAACCAACCAACATCAGGCCCTATAAGTACCCATATATACAAAAAAGTGAGATTGAAAATATTGAGGAGCCATTAGAAGCAAGAATTATCAAGCATAACCAAACTTCTTACGCCTCACCTGTGGTGATGGTGTATAAGAAGGATGAAACTTGGTGCATGTGTTAGACTATAGAGTGCTCAACATGTACACGATCAAAGATATATTTTCTATTCTAGTCATTGATTATTTGCTAGATAAAATGAATGGAGCTATATATTTTAAAAATTTAGATCTTAAATCAAATTATCACCAAATTTGAATTAAGGAAGAAGATATTTCTAAGGCAACATTTAGGACTCATGAGGGTTATTATGATTTTTTTGTGATGCTATTTGGTCTTACCATGCACCACCTACATTTCAAAGTTTAATAAACTTCATCTTTAAGAAATTATTGAGGAAGTTTGTAATAGCGTTCTTTGATGATATATTAATTTATAACAAGACATAGGAAGAACAATTGCAACATGTAGATAAAGAATTACAAGTTCTTGAAGATCATCAACTATATGCTAAGCCATCCAAGTGTGTTTTTGGTCTCAATAAGCTGGATTACTTGGGACACATGGTTTCACATGAAGGAGTAAAAGTGGATCCTAACAAAATTAAGGCTATCATGGAATGGCTTATTCCCAAAACCATTAAGAAATTGAGGGGTTTCTTGGGATTGACTGGATACTACAAAAAATTTGTGAAGAATTATGTTGTATAGCAACACCCCTCAAAAATTTATTGAAGAAATATTATTTTCATTGGAACAAGTCCATTGATATAACATTTGAGATATTCAAGGAGGATATGTGTACAACTCTAGTGTTGGCCACTCCAAACTTCACCAAGGACTTTATTATGGAATGTGATGCTTCAAGAGATGGTATAGGAGCAATTCCCATGTAGGAGGGTCAACCATAGCAACACCCCTCAAAAATTTATTGAAGAAATATTATTTTCATTGGAATAGGTCCATTGATACAACATTTGAGATATTCGAGGAGGATATGTGTACAACTCCAGTTTTGGCCACTCCAAACTTCACCAGGGACTTTATTATGGAATGTGATGCTTCAAGAGATGGTATAGGAGGATTTCCCATGTAGGAGGATCAACCAATTTATTTTGAGAGTTGTCAATTATAGGATAAGAATCAACTCAACCTATTTGTGAGAAGAAAATATTAGCTATTATTCACACAATAAAATAATGGAGGCCTTATCTAATGGGAAGAAACTTCAAGGTTAAGATAGATCATGATAGCCTAAAATATTTTTTGGAGCAAGTATTATCTTCTAAAGAGCAACAAAAATGGGCCACTAAGATGTTGGGATATGACTTTGAGATTGCATATAAGAAAGGGAAGGAAAATGTTATGGTAGATGCGCTTTCTAGGAAGGATGAGATAAATGAAGCTTTATTGTGTGTCATTTCAATATTACATGCATATTGGGTGGTAGAAGCCAAATTAAAGTGGAAAAATGATGTTTCTACAAGTGTGTGTGTGAAATGTGGTAAAGTTAGTAAATCAACAATAAAACACACAAACACCAATGAGACATATTATATTAAAGATTGGAATAACAAAACTAATCTATTTGCAAATAAACCAAATCTCTAAAAATGTTCCATTGTTCTCTATTCTCAAGGATTCATCAAATCATATTGGCTCTCAAATTTTATGTGTGCACTATGATTGTTAGAATGACAACTTGAGAAATGAGATGTTGTATAATGCAAGAAATCTAAGTTCCTACATGAAACTATGTGATGCAAATGATAATGGTGATATTGAAAAATGGATAATGATGCTAAATTATGTGATATAAATGTTGCATAAAAAGCTAAAATGATTTTGCATATGCTCAAATATTAACTATTGATATGATAAACTAAAATGAAATTACAAACTAAGACATGATTCTAAGTTAGAATGATAAAACAATGCAACTTGCTAAATGCTCCAGACCTCCAAAGCTATTCCTACATAATAAGATTACTAAAAGATGTGATTGATAATATTGTAGCAAAGGGTTGTATTTATAGGATCTCCAAAGCATCTTGCGATGTAGCAGCAATCGACAGTCTAGATTTTGACATGAGGGATGAACGGTGCAGATGGAAGAATCAAGGAGGATGTTCCCTTGACCAAGGGCAACATGCCAAATGGATGAAGGAATAAAGTGTGTGAGAAATAAGCCATGTGTTAAAAGTTTGTTGAAGATAAATGTAATTTAAATATTAGTCATTTTTAATTACATGTGACATTTGATGACATGGCCAAAAACTAATGTAGACATGTGATTAAATTTGAATTTGAAATTATTCAAACTTAGTGAGAAAATATTTAATTAAATAAAAATAAACTATAGACATTTGTTTATTTAATTAAATTTAGAAGAATGTGGTTTAGGATGAAGAATTTAGAAAAGTGTGAACTATATAAATAAATTGATAATTTATTTATAAGTAGATGAAATAAAAGGGATAATTAATTAAATAACTAGTATTTAATTAATTAATTGTCTTGATCAATTTTAGGTGTATACATTTTGCCCCTCTTCGAAGTAATGTGTTTACACGTTGCTTCAAAGAAAAATTTACTATTGATGCCGAGATTATTTTTTTTGATGCCTTAGACACTGAATTTCAGGTGATGACGGATATATGCCCACTCAGGAGATAAATAGGTGAATTTTTAGGATTTTTTTAATTTTTTGAAAATTTTAATGATTTGATGATGATTTCAAAATTTTATGATTCAAAAGCGATTTATCTCCCAGAAAATGATGTATAAGCTAGCAGGTGATAAAATTGATGAATTTGCCCCTTTTGAAAATAAAATAAAACAACCCCATAAAAATTCCACTTAATTAACCTTAAAAAGGTTAAAAAGAGTGATTAGAAGTTCATTTGAGCATTTGCATTTTGAAAACTTTGAGAGTGATTGAGTGATTTGTGAAAATTTGGCGAAATGGTGATCCCTTACCACATGCATCGGTTTGAGCGCGTCAGACGTCACAACCGCCCAGCAGTGTATGGACCTTCGATATGTACCCCAAAAACCTTTCTCATTATTTGTGCATTTCATTTTTGGCACATTTTTCATGTTTGAATTCAGATTTGATTAGTTTAGCGCATTGAAAACTTAATGTAGTGCATAAAACGACTATTCTAGTGCATAAAAAACTTTAGCGCATAAGTTCCTGTAGTGCATAGGTAACCCAAAGTAATGCATTGAGTGATTGAAGTAGCACATAGAATCCTTTAGCGTGTAGGTGAATTGTTTTAGCATGGTGATGATATGATGTAGCGCATAGGATGAATTGGTACATTGGAACTCTGTTTTAGCGCATAGATTAAATGTAATGGCACGTTGGATAATTCAACATAGTGGAACTCTATTTTAGCACATTGATGAATTTTTTTGACACATAGAGTTTTTCAACACATTGGTGACATTTAAACCAGATTGATGATTTTGTTGATTAGACTCATTGATGTCGATGATGTTTGATCACGTCAGCCTTTGATTTGATGATGATTGATGATGTTGATAGATTAGATGTCCATTGATCTCATGATAGATGAGATTCAATGATAGGATGATGATAATTGACCTCATGATAGGCGAGGATCAATGATAGGTTGATTGATCGATGAACCTCATGATAGGCAAGGTTGAATTGATTGATGAAACTCATGATAGGCGAGGTTGAATTGATTGATGAACCTCATGATAGGAAAGGTGGAATTGATGGACGAACCTCATGATAGGCGAGGTTGAATTGATTGATGAACCTCATGATAGGCAAGGTGGAATTGATTGATGAACCTCATGATAGGCGAGGTTGAATGATAGATGAACCTCATGATAGGTGAGGTTGATTGATAGATTTTATTGATAAACCTCATGATGAGCGAGGTTGAATGATAGATTGATGCTCATGATATTTGATCAAAGTATCACTAGAGCTGATTAGATTGATAGGCTGATTGATTGATTAGTTGATTTGCAATTTTTTGTGATGATAGGATCCTTTGACGAGTCTACAGATTAGGGAGCATTTCCCTAGGATGTGGGATTTGATACCCCACCTGACACAGCATGAAGTAGTGGTTATCGCACAATGCGAATTGTCGTCTTTGATTGATATGCCCTAGATTAGGATTAATAAGGGCTTATTGAAAACTTTAGCAGATAGGTGGCACAATGAGCATAACACCTTTCATTTGCTGACTAGTGAGATCACAGTTACTCCAGAGGATGTATATTGGATTCTGCAGATACCCATGGTGGGAGAGCTTGTCTTATATGATTCTCAGGAGTAGGGCCGGACTGATGCACTACGTAGAGTATTCCAAGATGATCGGCTATGTGGTTATGAGATTCCATGGAGAGATATGGTAGATGCTTATGCTACACTGCCATTTGTGCTTGTTGGATTCATTGATGGGTTCATTTGTCCTGATCACAGGTCAAGGGGACTTTTAGTTGGATGGGGCAGGATTCTTGAGAACATGATTGCTCAAGGCACCAGATACGCCTAGGAATGCTGCATGCTCACTCACTTGTACCATGATTTACACTAGGTCGTCTACCTTCGAGGGGAAAATTTTTTATTAGGGGTCAGATTTGTTCAGATCTAGTCGTGGGAGCATAAGCGATCACGTAGCTAGTTGCAGACAGACAACAACTAGCCATGAGGCCATACATTCATGCTTAGTAGGTCTGATTATGTATCCTAGGATGGGAAAATTGGAGTACTGGAGGAGAGTGCTTGATGACCTAGAGTCGGTGATATAGTGGTCGTACCTTGATTGTGAGTAGTGGTCGGAGGACGATACAGAGATGCCTTATTTGTGCCAGTCTATTTACCTCATTGGGCGGACCTAGTTTATTATCAAGAGATTTTTGCTAAGGAGGGTGTCACAACAATATGGCCGAGTGCAGGGGATGCCCTAGGGCGCGACACATTATGCATGGTGTCAGATGGATGTGATCGAGTGGGGACCCACTTTGTCCTATGATGTTGTTGTGTAAGAGTATCAGAGTTTGCAAGCTATATTCTGGGATATTCGTTCGAATATCATTTAGGCTTCGATGTTAAATGAGTATGCCTAGTACCTAGCTTTAGATCCATTTCCACGGATCACCATCCTAGATGAGCTAGTGCCATTGTTAGAGGAGGATGGGAGGGGAGTAGGTCATGGGCATAGGCGGAGGAGGAGGAAGAGGAGGAGTTGGAGGAGGAGGATAATAGTGATGATGGGGATGGTGATGGAGATGGAGGCGACGGGGATGATGATGGGGGTGATGGGGGAGGAGATGAGGGTGGAGGAGGACTAGGACCAGATGTTGGAGAGATGAGAGTGCCTCACAAGAGACAACATGTGGAGATTCAAGTACCCTTGCCACA